>CAUYRH010015996.1:0-34765 GCA_963574655.1 Perodicticus potto | reverse complement strand
AGCCAGGCATTGTGGCGGGTGCCTGTAGTCCCAGCTACTTGGGAGGCAGAGGCAGGAGACTCACTTAAGCCCAGGAGTTGGAGGTTGCTGTGAGCTGTGTTGCCACGGCACTCTATCCACAGTGACAGCTTGAGGCTCTGTCTCAAAAAAAAAAAAAAACCTTAAAAAAAAAAAAGAAAAGTAAAAGGAATAAAATAGCAAACATTATATCAAGGAATGGTATGTAAAATGCTTAACAGTCATAAGTCCTTAGACAGTGAGAATAGAGTTAGCCAAACAAGTGGTTGGACCTTGCAAGTGCAGTCCCCAGCCCTAGAAGAATGCCTCTGTTCACTGTAAACAAAGAGCGCACATTGAGATTAAACTAGTGTTTTTACATGCAAAAATAAAATAAAATAAAATAAAATAAGAAATTCATCCTGTTGGGTTAAACAATGACTTGGTCTTTTCTTTCTCCTTTAAAATGTGCAACATTTATCAATTTGCTGCCTCTCAACTCTAAATTCACCCTTCATTGCATGCTCTACAAAAATGGACCTGTGCCCTTTAAATATATATATAGTGCAACTAGCACAATGTTAAACTTATAGGTAGAGGGCACTGGAGAGTCACTGGAGGAAGAAGGGGTGTCTATACTGATTCCATAATGCTTGCTTGGCATATACCTACAGCATACCAGTGCCCAGCTTATAAGGCCTAGTGGACAGCAGCACTCAATCATCATCCCTTACTGAGTCTTTCTTGGTTTTGTAGCATAATGCATCTCCCTGTGATCAGCTTTTCCTGATACCCTAAAGGGCAGATTTCCAGCAAGTTTCACTAGTATAGATGACATCATGGAATCTTCTCTGTTTTCCACTGTGCCACAACTGAGCCCTCTTCAACAAGTTCTGGATCTCAGTCCTAGGGGGCTCTTCCTCAGCATCTGTCTCGGCCTTAAGGGTAGTGGCTGTTCCTCATGTCTTCCATTCCAATATTCTTCAGAGTTCTTTTTACTTCTTACTAATTCTTTGTTACTTTAATCCTCAGTTATAATAAATAATTCTTTATATTATACTTTCCCTGTTTAAACTACTGTGTAGTTTCTTTCTCTTGATTGTATCTACACTGATATAGAATGCAAATGTCCTTGGGGTAGAATTCACAGAAAGTCAATGACACTTTAGTGTAAAATAGTTTGTTTTGTTTTCCTGGCACCTAGAGAGTTGTAGGTGCTTTGGAGTTGAGCAAGGGGATAGTAAGAAGAAAGACTCAGTAAGGGATGATGAAAAAATCCTAATAACAAATTCTGCCTTTTTCACAATTTTGCCATGAGCTGACTATAGCTGTTAAGTGTTATTCTTTACTTCAGTGCAAAATCTTTGGCTCCCCAGGGTTAGCCTAACACTGCCAGAAATAGAATGAAAGCACTAGTTTTTCTGGTGAAGCAGCAACTATTGTACTTTGATAAGATCAGTACATTCCCCCCACCCCTTTGTTGTTTTGTTTCTTAATCACACATAAAAGTGTGTTGCCATATAAAACATAAAGAGACACAGCCCAGGACATTTTATTTCATTGAACAGAGCTGGGCTACTCCCTGGGTGTACATTATCACCTTCAGGCTGCAAGGAAAACATGAATCAAAACCACGAGGATCATCAAATAATGAAATGGCTCGGTTCAGGAAAGGCTATTGTTGCCTTTCTCCAGGGGTTGTTAAAAATAGGATCGTAGCTCATCTCTTAGGTTGGTGTAAATGTGGTCTTAATTAAAAACTGGAGTAGGAACAAGGCAACAAAGATCTCTTCCAACTTAAAAGAAATATTTTATATCAAAGCAATACATGATTAAAACAATAAATGATACAAGAGGACCTATTTAGAAAATCAACTGTCCTCTCTCTTACTTTCCTTTTCACACAGTCCAACAATTTCCTATTTCTCAATTATTTTCACGTTGTGGGTTTATACCTTTTAAAAGTCTCTTTACTGTCATCTATTGCATTCTTGGAAGGGAATGGGAGAAACCTACGTGCCCAGTCCGCCATCTTGAAAAGTAAGCTTTCCTCTCAACATTGATTCATCGTCTCCTTGGGTAAGAACACAAGTAACAGAATTCAGTATTCCGAAAATACTGCTCACTAAGCCAAAATGCATATAGATGTGCCATGTAAGCCTGTTATGGAAACACGCTTCTTCAATGCAGTTCCGGTCTTTCTCTCTCCTGCTGGTCAGATAGGGTCAGAACCTTCTTGTCATCTGTCTAGTGCCCTTTGGACAAACTTTACCTTGAACATCTATACATTTTTTAAACCTTTGATAGAAGCCAACCCTTACAATAAGCAGATTGTAATATTGTTAAAAGCCAAAAACAGCAGTATGGCAGGTATTGTCATGGCTACAGCCCCGAAGTGCTGTGTCCTGCCCAGGGGCTGAAGTGTGGCGCCAGCAAAATGTGTCCTTCCACCCTCCTGAGGATGGTTACCCCACCTCGCAAGCACTAGCTCCTCGCTAGGACCCTACCTCTGCCCTTACTGAGAGAAAAATGGAAGAATGGGAGGTACCTGAAAGAAAGAAATTAGGCTAAGCTGTTCTTTATCCAATCTACTGCTAGTTAATCCGTCTAAACGTCACTTCATCCCAAATTCCACCTCTCCCCAATCTCTACAGCACCGCAGAAGGCCCCTCCTGACAGGCCACAGGAAGCCAAGGGAGCAGAGGGGCAGCGTTAATTAGGCAGCAGCATCACAGGTAAGCTCATGTAATCTCATGGCCGTTAGTCTACGATCTTCGTTATAAAGAATTGTTTTAAAGAGAGCTAAGTAGAAAACAATCATAAAAAGCACTTTTCTCTGTGTTGTTGTTAGTGACAGGGAAAGAGCTGGGACATCTACTTTAAAAAAAAAAAAAATGCCATGAAAGCTCCTTAGCACATAATACGTTTTAGGAATCAGAGCCAGAATGCAAAAGCATTAGAAAAAAAAAAAAAAAAGTAAGTGAAAATGCTTATAATCATCATATTTGAAATGCTTTATTTCCTGCCAATCTTATATCCGTTCCCAGAGAAGCGAAAGTTACCCACTCTGCCAGCGCCTTTGTCAGCTGCCAGCTGTTACTTCCCTAGAAAAAGGGTCAGAAGGCTGCTGGTAGCTAATAGCCAGCCAGAAGCTGCAAGTAAGAACCATCCCTCATGGGCTTTAGCTACTGGCTGACTGTCAGCCGAGAGCTACAAGTTCTGGTTTGATAAAAGCCAGCTATAGATTTCAAACCTTCTTTTTTTCTTTTTCCATTTGTGCTCTGAAATTGTCATGCACTCCAAATGGAACTCCATGAGCACGCGGGCCTTTGTTCTGCCTTGTTAGGCGCCAGCAGTTAGAGTCCTCTCCAAACAGTCCCTTTGTAGGGTGGGGGAGTGGGGTGAGGTGAAGCGAGGTGAGGACGAAAGAGAGGGCCAGGGGCTGGAGAAGCCACGTGATGCCAGCTGGCACCTGTGCAGCCCTGAACGAGGCTGAACACAGCAGAGTGTTTCATGCTCAGGCAAGAGACACACTCAGACTCTTTGGTTTGTTTCTGTGGATGTGCTTATAAGTTAGAATCAGAATTTATTGACGGAAGCCCCCTGAAATGAACTGAGTCACCAGCTCCATAAGCCAGGCATGAAGCCCAAATTTTAAACTGCCTCTGGGTTCCCCACTACTCCCACACACCAGCTATCAAGAATTACCTTTTCTGAGCCATGGTGTGGGACCCAGAGATCTCTAGATTTCAGGGATCAGGTGAGAGGAGAAGGGCAGCAGGAACCCTGTAGACGGGTATGCTCTAAATTCAGATGCTGAGGGGCTGCCGTGTGCAATGCATCAACAGTGAAAAATAAACACCCAGCAGAATCCGGCTCTGCGTTAAGGCGAATGCACAATAAATTTCAACCGGTTAAATTAATCGCTTGCTGCTTGTTGTGAATATTAATCCCAGGGAGGGAACTGGCTTCTACGCAGACGATCAAAAGACAGTTGAAAACTGAAAATAGCATAACATTTGGGAGGGTTTACCTGTGAGCCAAGTGTTGGTGCTGAATCCCAAAGAGAAGCAGAATCTAAAAAACAACCCCTCCTGCTTCAGAGGCACAGCTGCACTGTCACAACCCTCACCTTCACCTGTCCCCTCCAGGGCTCTCCAGGGATATGTAGGGAGAAGGGTCTTGCCTTAGGGTATAGCAAATGAAAAGAGCCAAGGCTCCTAATTTGGTTTTTTGTTTCAACTGTGGTAAAATATACGTAACATAAAATTTACCATTTTAATCACTTCCAAGTGTACAATTCAATAGTGTTAAGTACATCCACAATGTTGTACAACCATTATCACTACCCATCTTCAGAAATTTTTCATCATTCCAAACTGAAGTTCCCTGGCCCGGTGCCTGTAGCACAGTGGTTATGGCGCCAGCCACATTCACCAAGGGTGACAGGTTCAAACTCAGCTCAGGCCAGCTAAACAATAAGGACAACTGCAGCAAAAAATAGCCAGCTGTTGGGTGGCGCTTGTGGCTCAAAGGAGTAGGGTGCCAGCCCCATATGCCAGAGGTGGCGGGTTCAAACCCAGCCCCAGCCAAAAACTACAAAAAAAAAAAAAAAATAGCCAGGCATTGATGTGGGCGCCTTAGTTCCAGCTACTTGGGAGACTGAAGCAAGAGAATCATGTAAGCCCAAGAGTTTGAGGTTGCTGTGCGCTGTGACAACACAGCTCTCTACTAAGGGCCACACGGTGAGACTCTGTCTCAAAAAAAAACAACTGAAACTCCCCATTTTCCTCTTCTGCAGCCCCTGAAAAGTCTCTATTCCACTTCCTGTCTTCAGGAATTTGACTGTTCCAGGTATCCCATATAACTGGAATCATACAAACATATGTCCTTTTGTGTCTGGCTTATTTCACTTAGCATAATGTCTTCAAGGTTCATCATTGTTGCAGGATGCCTCGTAACTTTATTCCTTTTTAAGGCTGAATGATATCGCATTGTTCCTCCATTGATCGACATTTGGGTTGTTTCCATCTTTCGCTATTATGAACAGTGCTGCTATAAATATGGGTGTAGAAATATGTGTTCAAGTCACTTCTTTCAAATCTTTTGGATATATACCCAAAGGTGGTATTGCTGAATCATATGATAGTTGTGCTTAACTTTTTGAGAAACTACCAAACTATTTCTTAATTTTTTTCTTTTTTGGGACAGAATCTCACTCTGTTGCTCTCGGTAGAGTGCCATGGCATCATAGCTCACAGCAACCTCAAACTCTTGGGCTCAAGAGATCTTCTTGCCTCAGTCCCCCAAGTAGCTGGGACTACAGGCACCTGCCGCAAAACCCAGTTAGTTTTTCTATTTTTAGTAGAGATTGGGTCTCGCTCTTGCTCAGGCTGAGCAAACTTCTGAGTTCAGACTATCCTCTCACCTCAGCCTCCCAGAATGCTAGAATTATAGTTGTGAGCCACCACACCCAGCCTGTTTCTTAATTTTTTAATATTCCTAAAATTTCTGATGTTAACAGAAAGAAAAAAATCATTACAAAAAGATAAAATGATGGCTTCCTTTGTTATTTAGGAAATCATCTTGATCTCAGTGCCGAAGGGCTGCGTATGGAATGACCTTGATGGGACATGATTGCCTGTGAAAGATGAGATCCCTACCAATAGGCAGGAAGAAGAGCTAGCCATGAAGGAAAGGGATGAGATGGTGCTGTCTGATAAAGTTGCAAGATTGATTTTTGCACCTGTGGTTCTGAGACACAGGTGTAGGGCCCTGAAAGGATGGAGAGAAGAAGTCCCTGGAGAGAGAGGACACCACTGAGATCCAGGGACCCTAAGATGAAAGGTGACCAGTGAGATACATTAACCACAGCGGATATGGCCAGTGAAGTTAGAATGTCCTGTGGTCAATTTCAAATTATTTACTCAGTCTGCTAAGTCTGTAGCACCCCTATATTGTCCCTAAACCTTCAGCTAAAATCTGTTAAGTGCAACGGAGTTGTGATAGTGACCCTTTGAGCAAATAGGGAAAATGAGAGGAATAGAAAGGTGAGGAAGGGGGAAATGAGCATCCCCCACATTCAGTGGGAATAGGAATTCAGGGTTCAGGGTGGCTGAGGGGCATTTCAAAAATCCTATAGGATGCTGGGTGCAGTGCAGTAGCTCACGCCTGAAATCCCAGCACTTTGGGAGGCTGAGGCAGCAGATTCACTTGAGGCCAGGAATTTGAGACCAGCCTGAGTAATATAGTGAGATCCCCAACTTCACAGAAAATAGAAAAATTAGCTGGGCATAATAGTATATGCATATAGTCCCAGCTCCTCTGATACTGGAGACAGGAAGATCACTTGAGCCCAAAAAGTTCAAGGTTGTGGTAAGCTATGATCTCACCATCGCACTCCAGCCTGGGCAATTAACAACAAAAACATTCCTATAGGAAATGAGCTGGGGATTGCAACCGCTTGGGGCTTTCCAGGTTGTCCTGCGAGTACCATGCCTTTGCACAGGAAAATGGGAGCCACTGGCTGCAGCACCTGACTGGAGGGGCCCCAGGGTCATATGCCAGGCAGGAAACCCCCCTCAGTGGATGTCCCAACAGGCCCCTAAGCAAGGTTCACCCTGTCCGTAACACACAACCTGTGAAACACAACTCCATAAGTTGCAGGAAGCTGGGGGACACCCAGACAACTTAGGTTGGACCTAACTTCCTATCACTATGGGCAACATCCCCAAACGAATCTCTCCTGGGCAGGCCAGTCCTGAGCGAGCAGAGCAGGGACTGGCCTTAGAATGTGACCTCACTCCGACAGAACCACTCCTCACTGCGACAGAATCGTGTCCAGTGCTGCCACCTCAGCAAGGCCACTGACTCTGGCATCAGGCAGTATCACCTCTGTCCTGGCATCCGTCTATATAAACACAGGGGAGGTGTCTTTCATTCAAGACTTTAAGCAATAAAAGATTCGCTCGTAGTGACTGAACCCACATTCTGTAGGAAGAATTAGGGATAGTTCCATTAGTTGTAGTTACACTTTTACACAGCAGTGAAAGATTCACTATCATTTAGTTCTGAGATGAATCCTATGTTTCTCTTTGCTCTTTTTAACTCTCAGCCTATGTACTAAAGGATCAGTCAGTAGCTCCCGGGGTCTGGCCCCCTTCTGCACATCCCATCCGACAGGGGCTGGTCGTTCACCTTCCCAAATGGGCCCTCAGCACTAAGGCTCAGGCTTTGCTGGGGTAACAAGAAAGGAAAACAATCAGTACAAAAAATAAAGCGAAGTAGTTGTGGATCTAAATTCAAGAGGTGCAGGGGGAATGGACGGGGGAAGTAGAGGGAAATGATTGATTAGGAAAACACGAGTTAGGTTATGAAAGGCGAGCCTGCCTGTCACACAGCCCATAGCATGGTGTAGCCTGGAAAGAGAACGAAAGTGAAATGTATGATGAGCAATTCACAGGAATTTGGGGATTTTCCCTGGCCTTCATGGGACCCTGGTGTCCCATGACCTAGGTAGGATCAAAGGGAGTCAGAGTAGGCTGCAAAAAATGCCTGAGGCCAGGGCTTAGGATAAATTAAAGGTAACTCCAGTGAGAAATTCCCCATGACTGGCACAGCCGAGCATCCTCAGAACAGCAAACAGTAGCACCTTTGGGCCTCACTCACTTTAGACCCGTACTACTCAGATTGTGGCCCACAGATCAGCAACGTCAGTAACACCTGAGAGTTGGTAAGAACTGCAGAATCAGCCAGGTGCAGTGCTCACGCCTGTAATCCTAGCACTCTGAGAGGTGGAGGCAGGTGGATTACTTGAGCTCAGGAGTTTGAGACCAGCCTGAGCAAGAGTGAGACACCCCCCCCCATCTCTACTAAAAATACAAAAATTGGCTGAGCATTGTGGCAGGCACCTGGATTCCCAGCTACTCCAGAGGCTGAGGCAGGAGGACTGCTTGAGTCCAAGAGTTGGAGGTTGCTGTGAGCTATGATGCCAGGGCATTCTACCGAAGGTGACAGAGTGAGACTCTGTCTCCAAAAAAACAAAGAAATACAGAATCCCAGGCCTCACTCCCAGCCTTACAAAACCAAAATCTGTCATTTAAAAGATCCCCTGGCAATTTATATGCACACTGGGTTTTGAGAAGAGATGTTGTAAAGCACTGCTCTGCAACTGTGGCTGTGCATTGAAATTTCCTGGGAGACTTAAAAACACCAATTTTCCAACTGCCAGAGCTCTCAGGTGATTCTACTACACCTATGTAGCAAAATCTGAGAACGTTTCTCTGGCTACGCCCCTGTGCGTGGGGTGAGTCATCCATGGGGCACTGATAAACCAGCTCTGCACAAGAAAAAATCAGATTTGTAGGGTTTGCCAAATTCTGTAATGTAAATATTCCCACCAGTGCTGATGTCAAGCTACCAGTGTGATGTCATTAAAAGTGGGGTTAGAAAGACAAGTGCAGAGTTGGCTCTCAAGAGCCTGTGCTAGCCAGTAGCACCGTATGGGCCCAATGGGTGTGTCTACCGCAGCCTCTCCCCTCCTTCAGGACCCTGGGATTACTGGATCCTACATGGGCCTCTTCCCAAGGGGGCAGCCCAGAGTTTAAACATGGGCCAAAGTGTTCACACTGGAGGTCCCTTATTGCCGGCTGGAGCTGGTGTTAGGAAGAGAGTGGAGGAGAAGGTGAGGGTTGGGGTCTCCATTTGCACTCTCACCCCATCCCTGTAATGGGCCTGCAGAACAGTGAGGCCCCCTCTGAATTTTCCCCTCTTTCCTGAGTACTGCTATGGCTGGTGACTCTGTTATTGCCAAACACCTCTAATCCTTAAGAAAAGTTTTACATGTCAGCCTGGCTGAGGTGCTCTTGGGGGAATAAAGGAAGGGGCAGAATGCTCTTGCGTTGGGTCAGGGAAGGGGAGAAAGGACAGCAGAAGCCAGGGGCAATGAGATGTAAAGGGATCAAGAATTTAAATGGGCCAGGCTCGGTGGCTCACGCCTATAATCCTAGAACTCTGGGAGGCCAAGGATGCTTGAACTCAGGAGTTCAACATCAGCATGAGCAAGAATGAAGCCACCCCCACCCCAATCTCTACTAAAAATAGACAATTTAGCCCGACGTTGTGGCGAGCACCTGTAGTCTCAGGTACCAGGAAGGCTGGAGCAAGAGGATCACTTGAGCCCAAGAGTTGAGATTGCTGGGAGCTATGATGACGACAGAGCAAGGTTGTCTCAAAAAAAAAAAAAAACACACACAAAAAATGAACAAAAAAAACTTAAATAGGAATAACCATGAGAATATAATCCAACCTCTACCTCCCAGGATCCCTCAGAAATGCTGGGGAGGCTGCTGGACTTCCCACAGGATGTGGGAGATGGGCTTGAGGCATTTTATTTGTTTGTTGAAGGAAGAGTGAGCCCTAGAGGCTGGCGGATTTGGGCAAATAGCCCAGACCCTGGAGTTAGTTAGACTGCATGAGTTAAAATCTGAGCTCCCTACTTGTAGACCTATGATCTTGGGCAAGCTGCTTAAGCTTCTGCCTCCTACTCCATATCTACCTCCTAAGCCTGGGGAGAATGTCACAGGAGCCACTGTATGCTTGGACAGCAGAGAGTTGCCAGATCTGGGTCAAGATATGGACAAGGAGGGCAAAGGGCCCAGTGGCAGTTACCATCAGGAGGTCTGAAGGAGGCGGGACAGAACAACAGCCCCCTCTGTGAGAGGAGCATCTAGGGAGGCTGATACCCTGAGGACACCAGGACCTCTGGAGGGACTGGATGGATGAAAAGGCATTTGAGATAAACATCACCCCCTTTCCAGGTGTTGCCAGCACCAGCCTCCTACTCCTGTAACAGTCAAACTGTGAGAGCTTGAGTCCCACCAATAATTCCCAGAAATTAAGCCCTCTCAAAAGGCCTGAGAGCTCCCCAGAATGCTGACATTTCCATTGTGTGTGTGTGTGTGTAGGTAGACAGGGTGTCCCATGGGATGGCAGGGTGTCATGGCTCCAGGTTCCTCATCAGCCTTGAAAGCTAGTCAGAAGCAGGCTCCTTTTTGCTTATATGTTCGCAACTTGGAACCAGCTCATCTTCAGGAAGTCCCAGACTATATAGTTTCTCCACTAGTCTAGCTTACCTCCCCACAGAGGGCACGCCCTCCCTCCAGACTCCTGGCCTGATCTAGGAGGCCCCAAAAGAGGATGTGTTTATTCTCCCATTCTGGTCCAAGATCTGTTTTAGCCCTTAATTTTTTTCTATGGTTGAGCTCTTCCAAGGATAACTAATAACAGAAATGCCCACAATCATCAAAGAAAAGCTATCTTCTCCATATAGTAGCAAGCAGGGGAAGGGGTCAGATGTCATCTTAAGGGCAGTGCCTGTGGCTCAAGGAGTAGGGCACCGGCCCCACATACTGGGGGTGGTGGGTTCAAGCCCGGCCCCACGGCCAAAACTGCCCCTCCCAAAAAAAGATGTCATCTTGGGAAAATCCTAATAAGACAGTCAAATCAGAGTCAAATAAGAGTTTTGAATAATATTAACATAACATATGTAGTACATAGGTTCTGGTGTTTTCAGGGACCCAGACTCCTTCCATCTTGTTGCTCCATCAGCCCTGGGGTATTGCTGTCAAATGCATAGTCTCAAACAGCTTACCATCACCACCACTATGTCCACATTCTAACCAATGAGGAGGGAGAAGGAGAAGAGGAAGGCATGCCCCTTTGCACACATCATTTTTCATATCTCATTGATCAGAATTTAGCCATGTGGCCACACCTACCAGCAGGGAAGGCTGGGTAATACAGTCTCTATAGTAGGGAGCTATTTGCCTAACTAAAAATTCTATTACTGTGGCAGAAGAGAATAGATATGAATGTTCTTTGTTTTTCTTTCTTTTTTTTTTTTCTTTAGAGAGATGGAATCTCTCTCTTGCTCAGGCTGGTCTTGAACTCCTGGAATCCTCCAGCCTCATCCTCCTAGAGTGGCAGGATTATAGGCATGAGCCACTGCACCTGGACACTTTCTTTTCTTTTCTTTTTTAAAGATGGGAGATATGAAGATTCAATTCTCAGCCCCTACAGTAGATATCAGCAACCCAGACTAGGTTGAGCTGCACCAAGCTTGGTCCAGCTCCCGACAGTCTCCTGGGGAAGGTGAAGAGCGAGTCACCTCCTTTATCCTGGCAGCCAAAGTGAGCATTCAGAAGGGGATGAGGTTGCCATGCGCTGTCACCATGTTCAGCGAGCAGCTGCCCAGAAGACAGAGATGCTCAACATGGACCCGAGCCCCTGCCCTCACTGACATGACAGCACATCGGCTTTGCTTTTCCCCACTAGTCAGTGGAATGGAAGCTCATGAGAAAGGGTAGATTAGTTGTGGACAAAACAGGTTTGGGGGGCCTTTTTATTTGTTTTTGTGTCTCATGATCTAAAAATGAAATCTCTCAAGCACATGTACATGCACACACACACACACACACGGTAAATTTCCTGGCCTTATTGTTTTTCAGATAAAATTCTAAGAAGCCTTTTTTATAGAGAGCTTCTTATCTCTGTTTACTTCTATGTGCATTCTGCCAACCAGGCAAAGCTGAAAGGGAAAATATTTTAAATTAATAGGATACATAATTTTTTCTCCTGCCAGGAAGGTGTGCATAGCAGGCAGCATCCTGAAAGGGTGAGGACAGCTCTGCTTACACTAGAGCTTTCCTGCAGTGTGATGGGCGAAGTGATAGGTCTGTCCCCAGAGTGGAGTGGGGCGCGGGCAGGCAGAAGCCCTCCCGAGGGGCACTTCCATCTGTGCTCCCTCCTCAGCCGGATCCTCACATGTGGTTGGAGACTCTAATTTGGAGCTAATGCTCTGACATACAATATACTCTTATGCAATTTTTAGCATAAAAATTCATCTCATTGCTAAATATTCATATGACATGAATATTTTAGTATGATCTACTATTTTGTTGAGTTTTTTCCTTTACAGTATTGACTGGTAAGTGATTCTTGGTATACTAATTGAGTTGTGCATGTATTTGATATTTAGTATAACAATAGTTGAGATTTATTGAGCACAGGGCCAGACACAGCACACAGGTCGTTTTATCTAATCTCCATAATAATATCGAAGACCTACTGAGTACAGCTGCACAATTTGTACCTGGCAGAGGAGGGCACAGGGGACTTAGTGAGGCTGAACTCTAACCTGGGTTCCCACAAACCATGCGGTGTGCTGGGGGGAGGCTACATCCCCCTGGGGGGAAGGAGAAGTTTCCTTCATATAAAGGCAGATCCAGAAACGGTGTATTTGGAGCCTTGGCCATGTATGAAAGAGACGCCTCACTATACCCATTACATAGATTAAAAGACATCGAGGGATGGCTGGGCACGGTGGCTCACGCCTGCAATCCTAGCACTCTGGGAGGCCCAGGTGGGTGGACTGCTTGAGCTCATGAATTCAAGACCAGCCTGAACAAGAGTAAGGCCCTGTCCCTACAAAAAATAAAAACATTGAGGCAAGAGGATCGCTTGAGCCCAAGAGTTGGAGGTTGCTGTGAGCTATGACGCCACAGCACTCTACCCAGGGTGACAGCTTGAGCCTCTGTCTCAAAAAAATAAAAAAATAAAAAGAAATTGAGGGATGAAGAAGTGAAGAAATTTCCCCAAGGTCACACAGCTGGCAGGAGGTAAAAAAGGTACTCAAACCAGCCAGGCTGACTCAGAGCCCCGGCGGTTAGCGCGGATGGTATTGGGGTAGTGCCTAGTGTCCCATTCCCTGGGAATGCTCGCCTACAAGACAGGCATTCACATCCGTGTGGTTTGCCTGAGGCTCCGTACAGAACACACTGCCAGCGGGTGTTAGAATGCCTTGTTGACGCTAAAGGAATATTGTTCAGATGCCAAGCACAGAGATCTCCAGCCAGCACGCCCAGATGCTTGGGACAAGAATTTCACAATATTTAACAGGTAGAGAAGAGGCAGTAAGAACTGTCAGAGAAATGACACCCTGAGGAAGTCAATCCTCCTGATTCTTTTCACTAGGATGTACACAGTGCCAATGACAAACAAGAGTCTGGAGTCTGGAAATCAGGCTGGCTAGAAGGGGCGGGTTTGATGTCAACTCTCATCCTCCCCTCCCTTCTCTCAGCCCTCGCACCTTTGCAGTCCTAAAAGATCAACCTGACCGTAAAACAGCTCCCTTCAAACTTTGTGCCCGAAGTTTCCACCGTTTAATGGGCGAGTCTTTGGGTGATTGTGGCACTACCTGCCACCGCCCTCCGATTCCTCCCCACTTGTTCCCTGATGCCTGAAATGCCTTTAATAGGGAACAAAGCCTTTCATTTCATAGAAGGTGATGAGGCTTAAAATGCAAGCACCCCCCAGAGAGGCAGCACAATGATTTAAATTCACACTGTGTAACATAGGTATAAATGAGTGATCAGTTGGTCTTTTTTTTTTCCCTGAGAGCACGTTTGAATGAGAGAAAGGCAGAGAAGAAATAAAGACAGGTTGGAGGAAGGGCAGTTAAGAGAAGGAAAAGGCCACACAAAGGAGAGACCAGGCTGCTCAAGATGACTGTCTCTGGCATCGGCACGTGCCCTTTGTTGCTCCCTGAGTGGGTCCCGTGCTGTGCGGCACAGGGGAGACACGTGGCCTTCTAGGGAGTCACATCTGTATTTGAAACCAACTGTGTCGCCCTAACAAGGTGACTAACCTCTCTGTGCGTGAATTTCTTCTCTGTAGAATGAGAGTTATAAAACCTGCCTTGCAGGGCTGCTTTGGAAGTTTTTTTTTCCTTCTTTAATTGTGGTGTAATACACATAAAATCTACCATCGTAACCATCTTTAAGCGTGCAGTTCCGTGGCATTTAGTACATCCACATCGTACTGCAACCATCACTGCCATCTGTCTCCAGAAGTCTTTTCAACTTGCAAAACTGGAACTCTGTCCCCTCTGAACAATAACTCCCCATTTCCCTTTCCCTGCAGCTCATGGTAACTACTACTCTATTTTCCATCTGCATGATTTTTTTTTATTATTATTCTTATGTTTTTAAGACAGAGTCTCACTTTGTTGCCCAGGCAACCTCCAACTCTTGGGCTCAAGCAACTCTCTTGCCTCAGCCTCCCAAGTAGCTGGGACTACAGGTGCCCGTCACAACTCCCGGCTATTTTTAAAGATGGGTTCTCTCTCTAGCTCAGGCTGGTCTCGAATTCACCAGCTCAGGCAATCCACCCACCTCGGCTTCCCAGAGTGCTAGGATTACAGGCATGAGCCACCATGCCCAGCCCATCTGCATGAATTTGATTATTCCAGGTACCGTGCATAAGTGGGTCATACAATACTTGCCCTTTTGTGACTGGCTTGTTTCACTTAACATAACGTTCTCCAGGTCTATCCATGTTGTAGTATGCATCAGAACTTCATTCCTTCTTAAGGCTGAATGACATGCCATTGTGTGTATAAACCACATTGTATTTACCCGTTCATCTGTCCATGGACATTTGAGCTGTTTCCACCTCCTGATTATTGTAGTTTATACTGCTGTGAACATAAGTGTACTGACACCTGTTTGAATCTTTGCTTCAATTTGTGCGTGTGTGTGTGTGTGTATTCAGAAGTAGAATTGCTGGGGCTGCTCCTATGGCTCAAGAAGTAGGGCGTCAGCCCCGTATACCAGAGGCGGTGGGTTCAAACCTGGCCCCGGGCAAAAACTGCAAAAGGAAAAATAAGAAGTGGAATTGCTGAATCATCTGGTAATTCTATTAATTTTTTGAGGAACTGCCATACCATTTTCCCACAGCACCTATAGCATTTACATCCTCACGAAGAGTGCACATGGGCTCCAGTTGCTCCACATCCTCACTGCTTGTTATTTTCTGGGTTTTTTGTTTTCATACATAGTGACCTAATTTTTAAAGCCATCCACGAACAAATCTGAAAGTCATACAATTTAATAAATCCAACTGGACAAAGCTTGGCTACTAATGTAGAACTCTACTATAGATTTTCATGAAGCGGGCAGGGATTTACTCAATAGGTCCCTTAACAAAGCACCTTACAGTTCCACTCTGTCCCTGCCACACTACTCCACAGAGGCCCTCCCTGCCACATTGCCATGCCTCCTCCACTTCCTCTGGGCCCCAGGCTACTTTGTTATGGAGTATGATGATTAAATGGTTAATATTAGGTGTCATTAACCATTAGATGAAGGAATACCTAGAAACCTGGCAAAACACTATTTTGGGGTGTGTCTGTGAAGTGTTTCCAGAGTAGATTAGCTTGTTTGTCTGCATGGACTTGGTAGGGAAGACCCAGCCTCTGTGTGGGCAGGTATCGC
Organism: Perodicticus potto; assembly: GCA_963574655.1. NCBI lineage: Eukaryota > Metazoa > Chordata > Mammalia > Primates > Lorisidae > Perodicticus > Perodicticus potto. The sequence goes on along the minus strand of CAUYRH010015996.1, from coordinate 19,436 downwards.
CTTATCTGTTGGGGTCCTAGATAGAACAAAAACAGAGAAAAGAAGAATGTATTGATCTACAGGCAGACACTGGGATACACTTTTCCTCTCCTGTCCTTGAACAACAATTCCAGGCTCCTTCTAGATTCCAGGAATTACACCACTGGCTTCCCAGGTTCTCAGGCCTTTGGCCTTAGACTGAGAGCTCATCCATCAGCTTCCCTGAGTTGGGAGGACTTCAGACTCGAATTGAGCCCTGCCACTAGCATCCCAGCATCCCAGCTTTCAGACAGCCTGTCGTGGGACTTTTCAGTCTCCACAATCACATAAACCGATCTCCCTAATAAATGCCCTCTCATATACCTATATCTGTATTCTATTGATTCTCTCTCTCTAGTACACTGAGAAAATTCTAGAATCTAGCTTACACAAATCCTCCCCTTCTAGATTTTCAACAGGAGGGAGAGAGCTGACCCATATCTTGACTACTTATTATATTTATACAGCAACTGGCACCGTATCAACACAGCACCAGGATGACTGGCACAGTCACAGCCCCACCCTTTTATTATCTACACCTTGTCTTCCTTCTTGAGCATTGTCAACATTTGTGCAAAGAAAGCAAGTTACCTGTGCTCCGCCCAAGCCTGCAGGAAGGACAGACTACAACAGGGCAATGGAGGGAGAGGGACGTGAGACAGCTCTGGGTTTGAATCCTTCTCCACAGACTAGCTGTGTGACTCTGGAGAGATTACACAGTGTTTCTGAGCCTCAGATTCTGCAAAGGTGAAGTGAGAATGACAGTACACACAGTACAGACACCTGCAACCTCACAGGATGGTTTGGAGAATTAGATGTGCTATCAGGCAGTGGATGGTGGTCCTCAGTGAATAGTCGCCCTTCTGTGATGGCAATGAAGGCTAGATAGGTTCAACCGAAAGCCAGTGGGCAGCTCCTGGGGGTGGGAGGTGTTTGTTTCCTGACTCCCTGGCATGGCCCTGGTCATTCCTACTTCACTATAACTGCCTGTGCCATTCAGATGGGATTTTCTCATGTCTAGGACACCCTCTTTAAACAGTGCCCATCCTCAGGCTACATTTCAGAAGGGGCCCCAGGCAGAAGCTCCTAAGAAGGAACCATTAGTTCATTCCCCCACTGCCTGCCTTGTACTCAGGATAAATTTAGGCAGGAGGAAGGCTCAGTTACCAGCCATTAAAGACCCACTTCAGCACTTGCTGTTCTGATGGGGCCTCTAGGCCTCACACCCAGGACAACAGTGGAAAATTGGAAAAAATGTTCCCCTTCTTCTTCCTGATGGGTTGCATTCCAAAGGTGGTACTTGTCAGAGCATCTTCGAGGCTTTTCCCAGTCCATTTAAGGGCATCCAGGGAAATGAAAACTATTTCCACCCCCTTCTCTTGCTCTCCCCCAGCTCCTTCCCTTGCCGTTCATTTCTGTTCTCATCTCCTAACCTTGGTACCTTTCTCAAGAAATCCTTGTTCCAACTGTCCCACTGAGAATGCTCTTTTCCTACCTTTAAAAAGATGAATGTAATAATAATTTTGAAGCAGAAAGTTCACAGCCAAAGTAATAAATACTATTTTTAAAAAAACTTATTATTATTATTATTTTTTTTTTTTTTTGAGATCGAGTCACGTTCTCTCATCCAGGTTGAAGTATAATGGTGCAACCCAACTCACTGCAGCCTTGAATGCCTGAGCTTAAGTGATCCTCCTGCTTCAGCCTCCTGAGGAGCTGGGACTACAGGAATGCACCACCACACCCGAATACTCATTTTTTTTCCTTTTTTTTTTGTTTTGTACAGAAAGGGTCTCACTATTGCCCAAGCTGGTCTCAAACTCCTGGCCTCAAGTGATCCTCCTGAAAGGTGGTCTTACCCTATCAAACTAGAAAGTAAGAGAAATAAATTCACAGCACATAATTTCCCCTCTGAAGAGAAAACTCACAACAGAACTACCCCTTCTGTTTTATTTAATTAAAACACCTAACTCATTACCTCTAAGAGTTCTTTCTTAGCCTGGAAGAGTCTTAAGCAGACAGTAGGGGCGTGAGCTCCCTGCTCCAGCCCTCTGCCTCCATTATAGCCAGCACCAGATTCCAAGGACTCAGATAAGCCAAAAACAATACCTGCAATCTCTTTGCTAACACTTCTGTTATCTGTCTGCTGAAATGAGGAGGGGGAAACTATTTTCACCCTTTAAAACACCATCCCTTACCTGTAATCCTAGCACTCGCGGAGGCTGAGGCCAGTGGGTTCAAGACCAGCCTGAGCAAGAGTGAGATTCCATCTCTAAAAATAACTGGGTGCCTGTAGTCTCAACCACTAGGGAGGCTGAGGCAAGAGAATCGCTTAAACCCAAGAGTTTGAGGTTGCTGTGAGCTACGAAGCCACAGCACTTTACCAAGGGCAACAAAGTTAGACTCTGTCTCAAACATAAATAAATAAACAAATAAAACACCATCCCTGCTTTTCTTCCACTGCCTAGCATTTTCACTCATTTCTCTTTGTGCCATGACCACTCTCTCTCTCTCTTCTTTCTCTCTCTCTCTCTCTCTCGGGAAAATAAATAAATTTTATACTTCTTTCTATACCAATCACTGTGTGAGAATTCTTTCTCCAACCTGCACTGAATACCTAATGAATTTCCACCCTAACACCTCTCACCTGAGACTCCTGAGTAGCTGGGATTATAGGTGTGAGCCACCAGGCCCACTCAACTTTATTCTTTTTAATGAAAATATTCTACGTGTTATTGTGAAAAAAGGAATAAAACAGCCCCTATGGGTGTATCTATAAAAGCCCTCCATTCTCACTTATTTCCCTCAATTGCCTTCCCTTGAAATGACCTCTATCTGACAGTTCAGCACACATCCTTCCAGACATTTCTATCCTGCCACTGCACAGACATGCAGTGATTGCCTACAGTGGTCTGGCCAGTGTGTTAGGTGCTGGGCACCAGTGGTGAACAAACACAAAGCTACGTACATAGGTGTGTACGTGTATCTGTCTCATATACTGGCAAAAATAAGGTAATATTTTCCACTAAATAATGTCTCAGAGCTACTTTTCCCTGATTGTTCATAGAAATACATATATAAAAATTTATGATTTTTCTTAGCTGTATCATATTCTGTTACAAGGATATACACATACCAAGATGTATATAACCTGCATATAGTATTTTAAAAACAAGCCATAATTTCCCAGCTTATAAAACATGGAATAACTTGCTTCCCGTGTCTTGCTTGGGGAGAACCTGGCACTATCTGGACAGGGAGCCTCTCGGGCTGTCCCCTGCATGAAGGCAGAGAGCTAGCCAGCTCAGCAGGCTGACCCTGTGACCTCTTCAACAGGCAGTCAAGTCCAGCACCTGGAGCACAGTGAGCTGGCCCAGGACTCCCAGCTGGCCTAGCTTGGTATGGCCAAGTTCAAACTCAGGTCTTTCTGACTGCAAAGCTCCCACTGACACAGCTGCCATCAGCCTCTGCTGCCCCGAAAGGCAACAGTTTTTATATCCGCACACTTGCCGCTGTGGTGTCACCCTGCCTAGGGCGTCTCCTCCATGCGGTCAAGTCTGCGGGCTACTGATAAAACAGTGCGAAGAGAGAGGGAGGAAAGAAACTGGAGGTTATGGACAATGTGTGCGCATGTGTGTGTCTTAAAATCAGCTCTTTTTCCAAGCCTGACGAGGCGACCGTGTGTGCACGTGGGTACCTGTCAGTGCAGGAGCGCAGGCAGTGAGTCTCCCCCCATGGTCACCGCAGCGAATTTTTAAGCAGGTAGAGGAGACAGAAAGAAGCTGTTGCTTTATGTTCCTCCCTTTATCTATGAGTCTCCTCCTGTGGAGGTGCTAGTGAATAAGGATCTTAATGCTCAAGTTCAACCCCCTTCCCTAAGATAGCCTCTCAGGTGAGCACACGCAGATAGCACAGAGATACAAGGGGCTGGGACATTCCTCAGCAGCTTCCCAGCTGGGTGGTGAAAACAAAAATGCCGCCTAATTCGTCACTGGCCTTTTCCAGTGAATGAAGGAGGTTTCTGTTTTAAGAAATAAAGTGACTTAGCCGTTGATTCACTGCCCACAGGAAGATTCTGAGCGGAGGCTTCCTAGCCTCTGTAGAAATTTGCATACAGCTTCCACTTCCTGCTTCGGAGCCTGTTCTACGACTTACCTGGAGAGGGAGGCTGAGAACTACCCCAGGTGGAGAGACGTGCGAGCCGACCACCCCGAGGCCCCGTCTGTCTGTCCTTGGTGGGTCTAAGGTAAGGTGCTCAGAGCTGCCACCTGCCTAGTCTTATTTCTTCCTCTGACCTATTTTCCCAAACATTCTATGTTTCCTTTACTGAAATGTTCTGTTTTTTCTTTCCCCACTTTTCACTTGTTCGCAGCTTGGGCTGAGAAAATGACAGTTAAGTTTCTGCTGCAAGAGCGTGTTGGGGGTTTAGTATTTCAGGCAGGCAAGCCTGGCCCAGGTTAACTCTTTGAGGACAGGAGGCTCAGTGCACCGGTACAGTCAGAGCTGCCTGGGAACCACTGGTTTGGGTATTTAGTGTCCCTGAAAGTTTTGATCAAGAATTCAAGCCCCACTTTGAGGCGGGAGCCAGGGATGGCAAGGATTAAGTAATTGGCTTCCAGCCCCCCAAACACGTCAGTGGCAGAGTGGGAAGGAGAACTTCCAAGTTTTCCCAATCCCTGTTTCCGTGCAGGCAAAATAAAAAAATAAAAGAAATTAACACCACATTCTTGGGCCAGGAAGTTCTGCTGAGCTCTGCGCTGGCTGTGAGCTGCCTCCCCACCCCCTCTCCTACAGCCCTCATCCCTCCCAGGCAACCCTGACATTCGCTGGCGCTGGACAGTGTCTTTGGGGAAAACAAGAGGACAAATGCTAGTACTTGATTTTAGAAGCTCAAGTTTCTTGTGACTTTCAAGTTCAAGATGGTCTCTTAGCTATAATAGGGAGTTTGTTTTTTTTTTAAAGAACAGAAGAAAAAGAGGCTAATAAATAATTTTTTTAAAGGATGAGAAACTTGGTTTCCAGTTACTCCACTTTTTGTGGTTTTGTGACTTAAGCAATTCACTTTGGCTCCTCAGGCCTGGATTTCTTCATCAGTAAAGTGCATGTGTTCGGGAGCAGGGGGAGACTAACATGATTACGTCTAAATTACCTTCTAGCAAAATAAGGCCGGGTAGTCCCAGAGGGTAGCCGCAATGGGTGGTCTTTGAAGACTTGTTTTGTTGACTGATTATTCACATAGAATAATTTTACCTCCCACTACCAGTTGGTTAGCCCTTCAAGGAAGAGGACTTTGTTTGTTAATAGTTTTCTATCCCCTAGAACCCAACAAACTACCAAAACCTCATAGGTGCTCAAACTCCTCTGGTATAAGCTGCTTTGATTTCTGTTTCACTCATCTGCTCTCAAGGCAAAAGGTGAAGCCCCAGTCAGGGCAAAAGGCAGAGAAACCTGGGAAGAGCCTGGGAGCACACGGCTTTGCGGGAGGGCTGCCTGGAATCATAGTGTTATGATTGGCTGGAACCAAACAGTAAAAAACCGGGAATTTCTTGAGTTAGTTCATGTCCCATTTGGTTTACCCAGGAAGAATCATCCTGTGCATTGCCCTCAGCTTCCAGGCAGGCCAGAGAACTGGCAGACAAGCCGGGCTCCAGAAGCCAAGAGTTACTGACTTAGCTGGAGCTGTAAACTCCTCCACCAGTCATTGTGGGGGGGGCCTCTGATGGGAGGGGAAAGGAAACTGTGAAACACATCCTAATACCATGTAAGGGTGATGACTACGATTAGCACACACATTATTAGATGGCGGACACACTGAATCCTTAACCTTTTCCAAACCACTACTTTTTGGTTTTGTTATTGTTGGGGTAGGGGAGAAGGACAATTACAATCAATACAGTTCAAACAAGCTCTGGCTGGCTGGTACAGGCTGATTGGCACTGCTGATCTGTGAGATCTTAAGGTCCTAGTGTAGTGCTTTGTCCTGTTTTTAGGTGTTTCTATTTCCTTGAGATGAGAGGACAGGAGTTTCAAGATGTTTCGCCTGCAATGAGTTCCTGACTGTATTTTCAAATAACAATGCACCATTCTCTGAAATCAAGTAACTATTGTCCAGATGCCATTGTAGCTTTGATCTTTAAAGGCCTCACTACTGTCCTTCTTAGTCTGGAGCTACAGCTATACATAGAGCATCAAGAGATGGGTAACGTGGTTCTCTGCTCTGTTCATTGCATGGGGTGGGCTAACTAGGAATGAAGTCAGAGCAATGCGCCAAGATGTCGGAGAGAAAGGCTCTTAACTCAGGGATACTCATTTTTGGAGGATATAAAGACAGAAAATGAGCCTGCTTCTCCCAGGATTAAGGAGTTAGCAACTTTCAAATGTTCTGAAAATAAAAAGAAGCGAAGACAGTCATATTTGCAGGCATCCTTTAACAGGCATTCAGAAAGATAGATTATGGTGGGGTGGTTTGTCTAAATTAAATCTATGTTTTACACATCACAAAATGGAAATCTCAGAAATATCCTGAATTCAAATCATTTTTCTGCTGCAGGCAATTTTAGATTAGCCTTTAAAAACATGTGTGAATTGCGGGCGACTGCTGCAGGAAAAGGAGGGAGCACAGATGAGGCACATTCAACTCAAGTCCTTTCAGATCCATGAAATGACCCCTAATGTTTGATCTCATTTCCTTATCAAAACAATCCTGGGGTCCTTCTATGAGATAGCATCTGAGGATCGGAATCGAGAAGGTGCCCCCAGGGCGGCGCCTTTGTGGCTCAAAGGAGTAGGGCGCCGGCCCCATAAGCTGGAGGTGGCGGGTTCAAACCCAGTCCCAGCCAAAAACTGCAGAAAAAAAAGAAAACCAAGAAGGTGCCCCCCTCAGCCTACTACTTCTTCCCAATGCCTTGTAACACCAAGATACTTTTAGTTCTTGAAACCCAGGCTGTCCTTTGTCCCACTGACTTCCTTTGCCTCCTGTGTCCAGCAGGGCTCCCAGGAGCCCACATGTGCTGGCGGCCGACTGCTCAGCTGACTGTGCCCATGTGTGCACTTGGATATGTGCAGTGACCTTCCCAGATACCAGAGCTGAGGAAGGGCGGGCTTCCATCCACACAGTGGTCCTGAGAGCTGTGCCAGTTTGGCTTGGTTCCCTGGTAAGGCAGCTGACATAGAGCTATTTTGGAGCCTCCAGCCCATGTGCTCCCCCCCCAACTTCCACTCCGCAGACCCAGGCTGCCTGGGGTCTTGGCAGGTCTCTCAGCAATGAGGATACTCCGCTCCTCTCTGCCTCCCTGTTTCCCTGTACTCAGGGCTCTGCTGTTTTTTCTCTTTCCTCCTCCCAAGGTCAGCAGGTCTCTGTCATTTCTGAACTTCCTTCCTATTCTAAGTTGTCTGCCCAGACTCTTCCTGGCCAACTGGCTTGCCCTATAAGACTCTTACCTTTTACCTGTATTCTTTATCTTCCTTCCAACTGCCCCTTCCTCCCAGCGATACCTACAAATTACAGTTTAAATAAGTCTCTCTCTCCTCCACTAATAACGGGCAAATAAGAGGAACTTCCTTCAAGGTTGTCCTACTTACTTTTCTCCTATTCTGTCTTCCTTTTCATCCTTTCCTCTTCCTGTCCCCATTTTTCCTCTCTACCCTCGTCCTCTCCTTCACTCTGTGGCCTGGACTGAATTAGGGAGGACAAATGTGTGCTGAGAGAAACCATCTTATCTGAAAAACAAAACAAAAGCCACAACGATGACAGCAAAAACAACCAACAAAAAGCACGGCCTGGGTTGAGGTTGTTCTCTTAAATGTTTATTACAGTTTCCAACGTGGCGGAGTCAGTGTGTCCCATTAGTCCGTGTCCTTCTCAGTTTAGGAGCTTGGAGGAGTCCCCCGCTGCGCTGCCTTCAGCCTGACGTGACTCTTACCGGGGCAGGGTTACGGCCCACAGCCAGTCAACGTTCCCCTGTCTCCAGGGCTCACCACTGTTTCAAATCCTCTGGCAAACCTAATGGAAGAACTTCTCTGGGAAATTCTGCGAGTCTACTTGGAAGTGTTTGTTCCCTGGACTTTGAATCTGGGCCAAACAGTTCACTCAAAACCAACCTTCCACTAAGCAAACTGATGGCATGAAAGTTAGCATGCATTTGGGCAGTAAACAAAGGACATTAATGAATTTAAAGATTTTTTTTAAAATCCAGGACTTTTAGACACTTCCAGAAAAATTTCTCTTTGGGGAATGAAGTAAAACCTTGAGAATCTGTAAGTGAAAGTATTTGATCTAAATAGGGTCCGAGAATCTTCCCAACTGTAAAATGTGTGTGTGTGTGCGTAAAATGCCCCCTTCATATATTCATGCTGTGTGTCTAGGACTCTGCAACCCTATTTTTGACCCAAAGAAACCTTTTAAAAAAATCCAAGCAGTTACTGAACACCAAGCCCTGATTATGTGAGAGCTGTTAATGTGGCTTATTAATTACTCCGGCTGCTCCCTCCTGCCCTTCCTCTGGCCCTTGCGATGCTATTTGTCTTCTCCCAGGGACATACACCTTCATTAAATCCCATCCGTCCTTGCCTCCGAGTCCTCCCCTGAAAGATACCCCTTCTCTAGATGCATCACCATTTGTCTTCACCCTTTGTTTGTGCTCTGTCAACCAGTTTTCAATTTATTTTGAATTCAGTTTATGATTAAAATTTAATGAGATCCAATCAAGTGCTTTTCTCAAATCAAGATGCCTCTGCAGTCTCCTCCATATCCTCTATTGTAACAGCATGAGGAAAGCACCACGGGTTTCCAACCTGGCAAGCTTCTATAGAATACAGGCGGTGTGTTTCTTTGCCTCCTTAGCCTCAAGGTGAATGGCTTAAAAACATATTTTTTCGGGAAGTTTTAAGGGTCATGTGACTTCCCCATCCCCCTCTTCCTTCCAAATGGCTGTACCTGTCAGAGCTCTGAACCCAGATACAAGCAGTTAAGTACACAGGCTCTGGGACGGACCTGCTTAGGTCTGAATCCCAGCTCTGCCACTTCCTGGCCATGTGACGATGTGACTTAACCTCCAACTGTAACATGAGGCCAACTGACAATGGTGCCATCAAGTAGGGTGGCTATGAAGATTAAGTAAGTTGATACATATACAGCTCTTAGAACAACATTTCCCACATAGTAACCATTCAATAAATATTAGCAATGATTTTAATAAAGACTGAGGGGTTTTTTAATTTTTAAAATTTTTTTGTTATTTTTTTGTAGAGACAGAGTCTCACTTTATCGCCCTCGGTAGAGTGCCGTGGCATCACACAGCTCACAGCAACCTCCAGCTCCTGGGCTCTGGTGATTCTCTTGCCTCAGCCTCCCGAGTAGCTGGGACTACAGGTGCCCGCCACAACGCCCGGCTGTTTTTCTGTTTTTGCAGTTCCGCCAAGGCCGGGTTTGAACCCGCCACCTTCGGTATACGGGGCCGGCGCCCTACGTGATGAGCCACAGGCGCCGCCCAAGACTAAAGTTTTTTAATTAGATCCATTTCAGTAGGTTTGTTTTGTGATTTGTTAATGTAATCTACATCAGCAGTGAACTGCAACCATCAGGTCAAATGTAGCTCATGACCTGTTTCTGCACTGGCCTATTGCTAAGAATTTATATTTATTTATTTATTTATTTTTGAGACAGAGTCTTACTTTGTTGCCTTCGGTAGAGTGCTCTGGCATCACAGCTCACAGCAACCTCAAACTCTTGGGCTCAAGCAATTCTCTTGCCTCAGCATCCCAAGTAGCTAGGACTACAGGTGCTTGCCACAACACCTGGCTATTTTTAGAGATGAGGGTGGATTGCCTGGCTCAGGCTGGTTCCACCTGTGAGCTCAGGCAATCCACCCTCCTCAGCCTCCCAGAGTGCTAGGATTACAGGAGTGAGCCACTGTGCCCAGCCCCAGTTTTTATATTTTTAAAGGATTACTACCAAAAAACCCAGAATATGAGACAGAGACAACATGTGGCCCTTAAAGCATAAACTATTTCCTCTCTGGCCCTTTGCAGAAGAAGTGTGCCAACCCCACTCTATATAGATTAATGGAAAGAGCTAGGAAATCTGTACGCTGAATTTAGCTGCACCAATCTTCATTGATTTCACTTGTGTTAAGTGGCGTTGGAAAAGCTACGTAATGCATCTAACCCTCTGCAAAATGGGAATGGCAAAGTGGTAGCACTTGCCCTGCCTGCGGCTCAGGCTTGCGATGATGTGTGTTCTGCCAGAAATGACTCATAAAGATACGGTGTCTATGCATTATCTTCATAGAACAGTGTCAGCACTTCCGTATAAAAACCAAGAGAATAGTCTAGAAAAAGAGCTCCGAAGGCCAGTCACTTGTTGCAGCGAAAATAATAACAGAATAGCCCACCCTTGCTCTCTGAGAGCTTGATATGGGCCAAGCACTACATTCAGCACTTTATTTACATCATCTTTTTATCCTCACAACACCCCTATGGGGCAAGTGTTGTCCCATCTTCCAGATGAGAAAAATGAGGCCCAGAGAAGTTCAGTAATTTTTTCAAGGTCATATAATTATCCAGCTGGCAGAGAAAGGATTTAAACCTAGGGAATCCAAATCCAGAACCTATGCATTCAAGCATTGTGTATTTCCCCACATCCTAGAAAAATGTATTGATTTACGTAAGCCCATCTGGAAGGCAGAAGCCACCGGTAACTGTGAGGTGGGCATCAGATCTGTTAGTGTGCTCCTGAGACACACCTGCTTCCCACATGGGCTGGGGGGCGAGGTGTCTAACGGAGCTGTGACAAGGGAGGCAGGCATGATGAGAAGAAAGAAGCTTTCTGATAAACTATAAGATCAGAAAGAGAGTGCTGTGAAGACGAATAGTTTCTCTTGTGAGAAACTCATCCAGCAGGATGTGCTAGAGGAGGAACACGTTGCTGGGAACACACATGAGCAGAGTTGGAAGCTGCCCAAGGGAGTAGACGGAGGGCTGAGCAGGCTGAGCACAGGAAAAAAAGCAAGGGGGGCCGAAGCATGGGAAATTGCTTGAATGAGGGGGGCATCGTCACAGGAGGAGTGTATGTGCAAAACCAGGCTGCGGGGGGAGAGGGGAGGAGCCCAGAGGACGGTCTCAGGCCGCGGGTCAAAAAGGAAGCAAAGCGGAGACTTGGAGAGACGGAAACTGAACAGAGCCAGCCGAAGAAAGGTGCTGGTCAGACGCCACAGCGAGAAGCAGCTGCCAGTCCAAAGGGCGGTATGATTCCAGAGAAGAACAGCTCCTGGGGTCAGTGAGCGCCAGACTCACCTTCCCAACGGTTCTGTCTAGTTCTCTGTCCCTGGGACTAGCCTCTGATCCCAGCTTGTGCCCACCCATGCTTACCTGGACAAACGTTCTCACCCTCTGCTGAAGGGCTTTTTGTATTTTAAGAGACATGTTCCTTCTTTACCCAGTGGTCTCCTGAGCTCCTCATTTGCATGGGTTCTTAATCATTGTGAATATCAGAATCACTAATGGAGATTTTCCTTTTCATTTTTTATCTTTTAAGGAAATATACATGCACTTGGTACAAAACTTAAAAGGTATAAAATGTTATGAGAAGCAAATCTCTCTCCCACCCCATTCTGAGTCATCCAGTTCCCTTCCGAGGCAACCACTCTAATTTCTCATGAGATGACAGATGCATATACAATCTTAAATCGGACAAAGGGTGGCATACCCTACACATGGTTCTGCTCTCTATATTTTTTTAACTTAAAAAATAAATCTTAGAGCCTGGGCATGCTGGCTTACACCTGTAATCCTAGCATTTGGGAGACCAAAGCAGCAGGATTGTTCGAGGCCAGGATTTTGAGATTAGCTAAGCACTACAGCAAGACCCCTGTGTCTACAAAAATTAGTTGGGCATAGTAGTACACCCCTGTATTTCCAGCCACTCAGGGGGGCTGAGGCAAGAGGATCACTTGAGTCCGAGAGTTTGAGGCTGCAGCGTGCTATGATGACACCACTGCGCTTTAGCCCAGACAACAGAGTGAGACTTTATCCCCCCAAATAAATAAATGAATCAATAAATCTTAGGGACAGTAACATTTCAGTTCTCATAGCACTTCCTCATTCTTTTTAAAGGCTACAGCGTACTCATTATACAAATAATACTACAGTTTAAGAAATCAGAACCTTAGCTGGATCTGATGCCAGAAACACTAGCACTTTAGGAGGCTGAGGCGGGAGAGAATCACTTGAGGCCAGGAGTTCTACACCAGGCTGAGCACTATATCAAGAAGTCCTTTCCAGTCATGATGGTGCATACCTGTAGTCCCAGCCACTTGGGAGTTTCAGGCAGGTGGTTTGCCTGAGACTGAGAATTTGAGGTTGTTGAGAGCTATGATGATGCCACAGCACCAAAGAACAGGTAGAGACTATCTGAAAACAAAACACCCAGCCTTTTTGGACGTGTGGCCTGTCTCTGGTCTTTGCTGTGATAAACATTCCTGCATTGCGTGACTTCACAGCATGCACGTGTCTGTAGAGGAAGTGCTTGAAAGTGAAATGACTAGGTCAACGGGCATAAGCTTTGACAATTCTGATAGTTATTGCCAAATTGTGCAGATGCAATTCCCCTTAGCCACGTATGAGAGAATCTATTTGCCTGTGGAACTTAGACAATAACTCACTTCAGAGTTTCTAGGTGAAGGGCCTGGGCCTCCATATCAGGAACCTCCAATGGGGATCCTGAGTCAGAATCTCTTCTGAGTTTCTGCCCCCTCCAGCCTCTCCCTTCCTCAAGCAATTTGCCACAGTGCTGATGAGCCTGAGACCATCCAGGCCACAGCCTGTACCAGGGCTCCCCGGGTCCCTGTAGGATTCTATCCTCCTTTCTCCCTAAGTCATGATTAGAAAGCAGGGACTTTCCACGTCAGTCCAGGTGCTGTTCGATGCTGGAGCACAGGCCACACCAGGGTGACACACACACAGATAGCATGTGGAGAAGGCCTGGAGGAAACGGGACAATGGAAATGGTTAGCAATGGCGAGATACTGATTTTTTAAAAATGCATCATATTTTTACATTTTGACATTAAAGACAAAATAGATAAAACTGCCATACCCCACTAATCTGCCTATGGCTCCCTGATGTGACCTTGTATGTAACTGTTCTCTGTGACTGGCTCAGCAGGTTGGCAGGGGTCTGGGGTTGGGAGGGCCATGTAGCAGTGGCAGGCATGCCCCACCTTCTTTTATTCTGGTCAAAGCTCTGCAGAAGCACAAACCCTCACCTCCCTGTGAGGCGCTGAAGAGCAGATGTTCCATCGCAAAGGTTACTGGAACCAGGAGAGATTTAGTCTACAAGTGAGGACTGTGGTCAACCCTGTCTATGGGTGGGACCTCTTAGTCATGGCTCAGATCTACCTTGGGGTTTTGACACATAATGGGCATTCAATAACTATTTGTGAGAGGAAAAAAGAAAAGAAGGAAGGTTCACCCATGTGTGTTATCGAAGGCTAGGCACCCAGATACTCCTTCCTACCCCTCCGGGAACTTGATGTTCTCATTCAAGAGAACACACTTTTTCATTAAACATATATTTTTGTTTTGTTTTGTTTTTTTCTTGAGACCAAATCTCACTCTGTCACCCTGGGTAGAGTGCCCCTGTGTCATAGTTCACACCAACCTCAAACTTTTGGGCTTTAGCAATCCTCTTGCCTCAGCCTCCTGAGTAGCTGAGACTACAGATGCCTGCCACAACGCCCGGCTAGTTTTTCCATTTTTAGTACAGATGGGGTCCATCTGGTCTTGAACTCCTGAGCTCAAGGGATTCACCTGCCTTGGCCTCCCAAAATTCTGGGAGTATAGGCATGAGCCACCATGCCTGCCCCTCAATCAACAAATCTTTACTGAGTACCTACTATGTGCAGGGGCATTTCTAGGTATTAAGAATATAGCTATGAATAGAACAGTCTAAAATCATGTCCTCATGATGGTTACATTCTGGAGGGAGGGAAGAGGCAAGAAACAAACAAGGAATTTATTAGATATTTGCATTTATAAGATAACACTTAGTGCATATATACTTGGCGTATATTATAAATACTGTACAAGAGTTTCCCATGAAGAGGGAACAACACACACAAAGGCTTTAGGGCCTTTTCTGTATTTTAGTTTTCTCTCTTGAACTGGATCATAAGCAACTTGAAGGTAGAAATTATGTTTTATATGTCTTCGGAAATAATTTGATGACCTTCCACTGTATGCCATGTTGTACCACTTAGATCAGGGGTCCTCAAACTACTGTCCGCAGGCCACATGCGTTGGTGTAAATTGTATTCGTTCCCGTTTGTTTTTTACTTCAAAATAAGATATGTGCAGTATGCATAGGAATTTGTTCATAGTTTTTTTTTTTTAAACTACAGTCCGCCCGCCAATGGTCTGAGGGACAGTGAATTGGCCGCCTGTTTAAAAAGTTTGAGGACGCCTGGCTTAGATTTTCTGTTACTTTCAGACATGTAAAAAGTTTTAAAAAGTCATTTGAGCTTATACCTCAGAAAGGGGGCACATAGCATATAGTTGGATGCATAGTAGGGCTCAGTAATCATTTGCTGTATGAGTATTTGATAGTGACATGATTGAAACATCAGGGTCCATGTTGTTTTTAAAGATTGCTAATCTCACAGTTTTACTAATAGGTTGTTCATTGCCAGGCCAGTTTTATGTCCTATCACCTGAAGGGCCATATGTTCTTTTTCAGATCAGTTTTAGCTGTAAAAATCCCGCCATAGAATGGACCTCAGATTTCCAGGTATACGAGATGACCACACTCACCACCTATTTCTTTTTTAGCCTCTCCCAAGCCCCTGAAGGCCCCTCAGCTAAAAAGAGCAGGATTTGCAACTTTTTTTTTGGTTAGGAAGTACTTTGAAGGTATTCACATATGAAAACCCAGGGATAATATTAAAATAGAAGCAGTTGTACCTGCAGTGCCAACAGTGAAAATGACTCCATGACAAGCAATAGTAGAGTTCAGTCCTCTTGTTAGTTGGCCCCCCAGTCGGCTGTGGGCCCGGCAGATGCACGCAGGAAATCATACCACACTCAGCCAGCCCTTGAGAAAACGCTTTTGTCTCCTGGCCAGCGGAAGAGCATGTTGTAGGGCATATTCAATTTTGTCGCTGTAAAAATAATCATAAGAAAGAAAGGAAAAGAATGGTGAACATTTTTAAATAATACGAGGTCAAAACGTTTATTTTTTTTGGTTAGTTCTTGTTCATTTTCATGATTTCTAGATGATGAGCTCTCGCTTCTGCAGAGCTAAGGAGCAAGGCTTGAGCAAGGGCTAAAGAGACTGGACAGGGGAAGGGCAAGTCCAAGGAAGGAGGGAGAGACAGCCAGGCATTAGAAACTGAAGGAGTTTCCTGCTGTCCCTTGCAACAGTGAAAGGGTTGTTGTGCAGCAGGTGGGTAAGCCTGATAGCAAATGGGGTGA
The DNA here is from genome assembly GCA_963574655.1 of Perodicticus potto. NCBI lineage: Eukaryota > Metazoa > Chordata > Mammalia > Primates > Lorisidae > Perodicticus > Perodicticus potto. Next base: position 3,954 of record CAUYRH010015996.1, on the reverse strand, counting down.
GAGAAATGTCCAAGTGTTCATTTGGCTGGAAGCAGAGAGGTCACTTTTCTGTGAAAATACATTTGGGAGCAAACTGCTGTCCCCACCTCTGCAAAGGGTGGGGGAGCATTTCAAAATGCTGTTGTGTTCTGTTGTATTGGGGACAGAGAAAGTGAAGTCATGTTCTTCAAAACTTGTCTTAGAACAAGCATTTGGGTTCTCTATAACTTTAAGCACAGAAAGCCCTCTCAGTAAACGTTTGTGGTTGAAATGCACATGAATCCAGACGCAATCCCTCTTCTCTCCCTGGCATTTGAAGTATGCTATGTGCAGGCCTCACACAGAATGATCCCAGAACCTCTGGGATCTTGTTTCCTTTTTCACTTGCTGGCTTGCTCTTTTACTACACCTGCCATGCAGCCTCTGTCCCCAGCCTGCCTCCCTCCTGCCCTTTGAGCCGACACTTCATCTCAACCAACTTAATGATAAGGGGAAGCTAGTTTTCTCTCGCACGCTGCTAGGTCGGTTCAAAGTTCCATTTTTGTAGATAAAAGCAATATTGCCTGGACTGTGGGTTAAAGGCAAGTTTAGCGAGTCTTGCTAGTTCAACTGCCACATCACAAAACAGATGGTTGTTGCCACTTTCATTGCAGGCGTAGTGCCCAGAGGGAATTAAGTCCTCCACATGACCTAAGTGGAAAATGTCCTTATGACTATTTTTCAATGTGTTTTATACTTGGGCTTCCTTTGGTTTTTTAAAAAACTTTTGTTTGGCTTGGCGCCTATAGCACAGAGGTTACGGCGCTAGCCACATACACCCAGGTTGGCAGGTTCGGACCTATCCCAGGTCAGCTAAACAACGACAACTGCAACAAAAAAGTCGCCAGGCATTGTGGCAGGTGCCTGTAGTCCCAGCTAGTTGGGAGGCTGAGGCAAGAGAATCACTTAAGCCCGACAGTTGGAGGGTCCTGTGAGCTGTAACGCCACGGCACTCTACCGAGGGCAACATAAAGAGACTCTGTCTCAAAAAAAAAACAAAACAACTTTTGTGTATTTTAATTAGGCAGTACAGGTGGCCCCCAAGTTATAAACACCCAGCTGACCTTCAACTTGCACTTGTGAACAGAGGCTAATTACAGGTAACAGGTAAATGCACCTGTTCCAACTTATAGACAAATTCAACTTAAGAACAAACCTATAGGACCTATCTTGTTTGTAACTTAGGGACTGCCTATACTCAAATGGAGCAAAGTTTTAAAAGGTCAAAAGATGAAAACGCTCCTTCCCACTCCTCTCCCTCCGCTTAATACCATCCTCTAAGGCAACCAGTGTACCATTGTCTGTGTGCCCTCCACACGTTTTGTACAGACAGATACACACTTACGTACACATCCATTTCCTTCTCTATTTTTTTTCACATGAAACAGAAGCAGCATATACACATTGCTCTGCACCTTGCTTTTTTTTTTTTTATCACTTGATATATCTTGGAGATCATCCCGTATCAGTTACTGAGATTTATTTCATCATGTATTCCAAACACACAGGAGCTGCCCACGTTATGCTAATTTCTCTTTCCTCAGTACTTGGCAGTTGATTTTCATCTGAGTTTTCCTCTTGCTGGTAAATGCTTTCTACCACAGGATGGGCTAGCCACATTCTTTGAATTGCCTTCCAGATAAAATATCTTAATAAGCATTAGTGCTTTTGCCTGGAGGATAAGTAAACAATTTTATGTGATTGGGGCTCTGCAAGCGTAGTGGTGTCACACTACTGTTAATTTAAACCACATCCTGAATAAGGTCCCTTAAGGTCATAAACTGAGGACTCCAGGAATTGATCTGTCTTCTGAGGCTGTGGCATGTTTTCTCTTGTTCCAGAAACTAGAATGAACCGAAGCATTCCTGTGGAGGTTGATGAATCGGAACCATACCCAAGTCAGTTGCTGAAACCAATCCCAGAATATTCCCTGGAAGAGGAATCAGAACCACCTGCTCCAAATATAAGAAACATGGCACCCAATAGATTGTGTGTACCCCAAACCTCTCACTGTTCCTCTGGAGACTTTTCTCAAGCTGCTCCGCCCCTGAAACTTGCAAATTGCCAGCAGCCTGTATCCCAGCAGGTCACCTGCCTGCGCACTAAAGTCCTGGAGGAGAGTGAATACAGCTTCTGCAGAAGACACCCAGACCCAGGCACAGGTTTTCCCTCGGGTTCCTCTACAACCAGCGAGCCTGAGTCTGAGTCTGTGCTTGGAGCTCTCCCCCTAGACCATCAGTTTTCATTTATGGAAAAACGTAATCAATGGCTGGGATCTCAGCTCTCAGCAGCTTCTCCTGACACTGGCCATGACTCAAACAAATCAGACCAAAGTTTACCTAATGCCTCAGCAGACTCTTTGGGAGGCAGCCAAGAGATGGTGCAACAGCCCCAACCCTACAGAAACCGAGCAGCCCTGGATCTGCCTACGATAGACACAGGGTATGATTCCCAACCTCAGGATGTCCTGGGCATCAGGCAGCTGGAAAGACCCTTGACCCTCACCTCCATGTGCTGCCCCCAGGACCCCCCTAGACCTCTCAGGTCCAGGGAGTTCCATCAGTTGGAACCTCAGAGGTATCCAGTGTGTGCACAGATGCTGCCTCCCAATCTTCCCCCGCACGCTCTGAGGAACTATCATTGCTATTGTCCTGGAAGTCCCGACCCCCAGGCACCATGTAAGTGACCTTCACCTCCACTGGACATTCTGGGTTGGGTGGCCAAGGGAACAGTTTATGATTCTCATCACCAGATCAGTAGACAGGTCAGAACATGGGGTAGGGCCATTGTGCTTCTCACAGGGCTTTCCATTTGCAAGGGGCCTTTAGAGAATGCTTTTTAAAGCCTAAAGTGTGTCTCACTTAGAACTTCCTTCTCCAGGAAACTTTAATGACAAAACAGACTCCCTTGCCTGGGTTAGTTTAACTGAAACTTGCCTAGAGGCCAAGAGATGACCCGAATGATTTCTAGAAAACATATTTGTTGTTCTAAATCTTGGGCATCTAGGTTCTTCTGTCTCTTCATGTTTCTTTCCCATCTAGGACTTGGCAGAGAAAGGGTTGCTAATAAAAGACAAAAAATTCCCCCCCAAAACCCAGGAAGTGCCCAGAGTGTCATTGAGACTCTCCGATTCATGCCATCACATGAAGACTAATTGCTCCTGTGATTCTGTTGCTTAAACCTCTTTGGAGACATAAGTCATCCACATCTACCCTCGTTCCAGCCACACCCAAGGACTGGCAGGCGCTGACTTGTCGTGCTGTGTCACATCTCCACTCATCCGCCTGCTTTTCTCCTATCCCAGACGGTCTTCCCCTTCTTGTGCATTTGTCCCAGTTTCTACACAATTTTTAATAATGTTATTGAGCTCTAATTTACATACTGTAAAGTTTACCCTTAACCCATTTTAAGTGTATACATTGATGAATTTTATTATATTTACAGAGTTATACAATTAATATCACATATATCTTTTAAGACTTAGCTCAGGTGTCTCTTCTGGAAACCTCTTCAGATCACTCTCTTTCAGACCCTCTGTGTCCCTTGTGCTCTGGCTCTGCTGGGACACCTGACACCAGTATGACATCTAATATACTTGTCCTCTCCCCGTCCAGACTGCAAGCTTTGGCACAGGTGTACTTCCAACCCATAATTCTCCAGCATTTAGCATAACGCCTGGCATGTACTAGACTTTCAATAAACTACTTCTGAGTGAATGAATAATGTGTATCAGTTCAGTAAGCCTCTCTGAAAGTAATAAAGTCTTAGCTTGAGATAAAAGGTCCATCACCATTCTTTTTTTTTTTTTTGAGACAGAGCCTCAAGCTGTCACCCTGGATAGAGTGCTGTGGCATCACAGCTCACAGCAACCTCCAATTCCTGGGCTCAAGCGAGTCTCTTGCCTCCGCCTCCCAAGCAGCTGGGACCACAGGCGCC
>CAUYRH010015995.1:0-28147 GCA_963574655.1 Perodicticus potto | reverse complement strand
CGAATCCAACCCGGACCCGCCAAACAACAACAGTGGCTGCAACCTAAAAATGGCCGGGCATTGTGGCAGGTGCCCGTAGTTGCAGCTACTTGGGAGGCAGAGGCAGGAGACTCGCTTGAGCCCAGGAATTGGAAGTTGCTGTGAGCTGTGATGCCACAGCACTCTATCCAGGGTGACAGCTTGAGGCTCTGTCTCAAAAAAAAAAAAAAAAGAGATTACTTATTTCAAAGAAAGGAAGCTACTAAACAACAAACTAAGCTACTTTGCTTACTGGAAATTGCACACCTTGAAGAATGAGAAATATATTGTCAAGAAACCTGCTGCACTGGCTGACACCCACATTGGGTAGACATGCCTAGGGACAAAATACCAGACTAAATAAACCTGCTGTGCATTTGGCCAAGAACTGCAATAGTTTCTAGAGGATAGTATATTAGACTAGGAGGTCCTAGAAGAACTGAGGCAGAAGAAACAGCAGCCACCAAGACTCTGTCATTGGCCCATCAAACTATCAGAGTTCAGTGGGATAATGTACCGCCCAATATCAAAGTCACCACTCTGTACTGAGGGGCACCAACCCACAGTCTGTCCTGCAGAAGCTCTTCCTTCAGAAATCATTTGACCCCTTCAATTCAATTACCCCCTTGAATCTGGTCTATGAAATTTCCCCACGCCCTCTGAGGACACATCTAAAACTTGCCATACATATTTGGATACATTCTTCAGTTCTGTCTGTCCTTTGGTCCTGGGCTGAAAAGCATTAAGAATACAAGCATCTGCTCTAGAGGAAAACATCATTGTGTTCTGATTACAAAGAAAGGTAAATTCAATAGAGAATTTCGTTTCTAGAGAAACTAAAGAAAGGCAGAAAGAAAAGAAAAACAACCGTAATTGGATCCCAGTTTCTTATCACCAAAACTGGGTATATCTTGACTTTGATTTTAGACATTATAGTGGTTAGGCAGTAGTAATATTGGATTGGGATTTTACTTTTAATTGAATTTATTTAAATTGAATTGATTTAAGTACTTCTCTGGTAATTACTGGTGTTAGCATTTTCATGTATTTAATGGTCATGTCATCACTTGCAAAGTACCCTTTCAAGTGTTTTTCCCGCTTTTGGGTTGTCAGTCTTTTTCTCATGGATTTGCAGGAGTTCTTTATATAGCCGAGATATGAATTTTTGTTAACTTGTATATCACAAATAACTTCTCCCACTTTATGGCTTGCCTTTTTACTCTATTAATGGTGTTTTTGATGAACAGTCTTTTTCATTTTAACTTAATCCTATTTTCTGATTGCTTTCCTTAATACCGGGTGCTCATTTCAATCTGTTTAATAAATCTTGGCTTTCTCAAGGGTCATAAAAATATTCTCTTATGTTTCCTTCTAACATTCTGAGAGCTTTATTATTTTACTTCTCGCATTTAGATCTACAATTCACCCAGGAGTGATTTTTGTGTCTGGCACACAATGGAGTGAGGACTCAGTTTTTCCAGCTGGACATCCACTTGATCCAGCACTGTTCATTGGAAAGGCCTCCCTATCCCCTCTATTGCAGTGCCACCTTTGTCATAAATCAAGTGGCTGTTTACTTGTGGCTCTGTTTCTGAACTCTCCACTGTGTTTCATTGGTCTATTTGTCTGTCCTTGCACAAATACCACACTATCTTAATTAACGTACTTTTATAATAATCTTGATATCAAGTGTATAATTTCTCCACCTTGGTGTGTCAAGATTGCCTTGACTATTTTGAGGTCTTTGCATTTCCATATAAGTTTTAGAATCAGTTTGTCAATTCTATTCTAGAAAAAAATTCTGCTGGCTTTTGACAGGGATTACATTTGAATCTATAAATCAATTTGAGGAGAATTGGCATCTTTATATTGGTGAGTTTTTCAATGTATGAACATGGTACATTCCTCCGTTTATTTGGGTACATCCTTCAGGTCTGTCTGTCCTTTGGTTTTAAGTTTTGTAGCTTTTAGTATAATAGTCTTACATATCCTATGTTAGATTTATTTCCAGGTTATCTGATGCTTTATAATGCTATTATAAGTGGTATCATTTTAAAATTTTCTTTCTATGTTGATGCTGGTAGGTAGGATGGGAAGTAAATCAGTAACCACTTTCGAAAATTTGCAATAACTTGTAAAGCTGAATGTCTACATATTTAATGTAGCAGACAAATTCAGTGCTCCACTCAGATCCCTGAGCTAAATTTTTTGCCCTTTGCAATGCAACAGAAAAATAAAAGAAAAAAAATTATACATGTAACAACACAAATGACTTTCATAGACACAATGTTGAACAAAAGATAAATATATGCACAGTGTAATTTCATCTCATTTTATTTATATTAGATAGAACCAAATGAAATTGACATTTTGAAGGGCAAAAAATAGTTGATTACCAGCAATTTCATCTGGTTTTTAGGAACCAATATACTAAGGATTAACTACCAAAATGGGTATGAGATAGAATTCCCATACCCAGAATTTAAGAGAAAATCATGAAGAGATTACTCATTGCTTCTTGGAACTTTCACTCAGGTTGAAAATATCAAAAAGGTATTGGGGTGTGGAAAGGAGAGAGGGTTTAGGAAGAGACCTCTGTCAAGGGAGAGTGTGTCCCTGTGCCAGCAGACAGGCAGGATGGGTGAGATGCTCCCTGCTTCGCCTCCAGCCTACCGCATGTAGGTCTCATGGGGAGGACTGGGGTGCTATAAACCATAGGAGCCCGTGGGCTCCAGACTCTCAGCCTCACTGGGGAAATCTGGGAAATTGGAAAGGACTGCTGAATTGTCATTGCCCTACATGACCATGGTGGTCAACACAAGAACATTGGGTGTTTCCCATAGCCCATTGTGGCTATGCAGAAGGGCTGCCTGACAGTGAACCAGGACCTGAGGGGACAGCCTCTAGCTGAGGCTTGTGTACCTAAGATAAAAGAAAGGCCAGTGAGCATGAGCAAGTCTGGGAAGCTTCAAAGAGGATGCAGAAATGTCCCACAAGAGAAAGACTCAACTTCAAGTATCTGCCAGGTCAGAGATCACAAAAAGCCCCCAACCATGTTAGCAATTTCCTATCCCCTTCTCTCTTCCTTTCCTATCTATGACCCTATTAAGAACTAAACTGGTAACTAGTGAGTGAGGGCAAATGTGGGGTACACACAAAAAAAGGTGTACAACCAATTCCATTCTGTTTTCTAAATGTAGGCCTTAGAGTAGGAAGGGGCTCACCTAATGATGAAAACTGAAGCATTGATCCAATATGGAAATCTAATACAGAATTATCACCATTTTAAAGTAACAGTGGTGCTAATTAATGAAGAGGGACATGCACTTCCCAAGATCCCACCTGACCCTAGAGGAATATTATCCCCACTGCAACATACTGAAGGGACTGAGGGAGAACAGGAGTTCCCCCTCCGCAGCCAGGTCAGGGAGCTTGTCTCAGTTTGGTGGTGATTCTTCCAGTAAGAGCTCCAACTTTGCTCACTGTTGCTGAGAGCATCCCAAAGTACCTGCTCCCTCCTGAGTGCTCCTGAATCTCTGACTCATGGTAATTTGAGCCTTTGCAATTGCCATATCCAGGGAACTCTGCCCTGATTCCTTGGAATGTTCTTTCTCTGCCCACTGACCCTTGATCGGGCATTTTGGCTGTGGACTGTCAGCTGGAACTTAAAGGTAAGAAAAGGGCCTAAAAGAAATTTTGGGCTTAACTCATTCGGTTTTTTTAAATCTTTATTCTAACCATTATAAACCATAGACAGATTTAGTTATGCCAAAAAAGATCCTAAGAAAACTGAACAAGTTAACATATTATTTATTGATAAAGAAGGAAGAAGTTATTAAAAACTGCTTATCAAGAAATCAGCAAGCTTAAGTAAAAACATCTTAGTATGAGGGGTCAGGGCACAGTTTCCCCCATCTCTCCCCTTTTCCTGTTTTTCAACAGGGTTGATTGTACATAGGCAAACATCTCATCCTGTTCCTTCTGTCAGGGAGTCAGGTGACACATGCATCACCCAAGTGAGATGAAGATAATGAAGAAAAGGATGAAAAAGGCACCAAAAACCCACAGTCTTAAATTTAATCCTGAAAACCAACAAGAAGGAGATAATCATTTTCAAAGTGTTAAACACAGAATGTTAGCTGGCCTTTTGGATGGCTTTCAGCCTGTTCATGTAGCTGATAAATCAGCTATGTCCTGAGCCATTGTGTCACTGAAGGCACTATGCAGGTGATTCTTAACCCGTTCCCAAGGGCACAGGGAACTGTTGAGTTTCCAGTTGAGAAGGAAGTTTTGAAAGGTGGTGCTGGTATAGCACAGGCCATTATCTGTTTTTAATTTGGGGGATTCCCATAAAAATAAAGCATTTTAACAAGTGGGAATGGGCATGATGAGTTTTTTCCTCCATTTAATGGTATAGCATAGATAGACCTGCTATGAGTGTCAATAGGGACATGAATTAATTGAAGGCTTTTGAATGATGGGTAATGTATAACTTCTTTTTGCCATAGTTCATTACTTTGTAAACTTCGAGGGTTGGAGCCTTTCCCAAAGGAAAGTCCTTGGACAGCTTGATGATCCAGAATAAGCCCGTACTATTTGTTTGGCAAGCTTTATAGGTAATTTACATTGATATGCTAATGCTTTAGCATTTTGATGATGAAAGGCATGAGCAGCTGAAGCCTGTCATACTGACATTGTGAAGATTTCTTTGTGAGACACTAGTGTGCCTACTTGGTCATTTCCTAGCATTAAAGACCTTGGTAATTTGGTATGGGATCTAATGTGAGTAATGAAATGAGGGTATGTTCATTTTTAAAGAAGATTTTGTAATTCTAAGAATAACTGATACAAAAGTTCATGACATGTCTTTTTTTTAATCTAAGAATTGGATAAATGTTTTGTTGTAAATACAACATATTGAGAATCACTGATTATGTAATCAGTTAATCAATAAAGTTGAAAAGTTAGGATTACAGCTGCTAATTGAGCTTGCTGAGTAGTTTTGTGTCCTGAAGTGGTTTTTCATTTCCATTGCTTGTGTTCAAGCCAGCCAATACCTGCTAGACCAGTTTTTTTGACCCCTCAGTAAAAACAGATAAGGCTTGAGGTAAGGGTTGGGAGGAGTTCAGGTTATTAACTCTAAAAGAACTGTAGATATGAACTGAAGCAATGGATGTGCAATGTTCTGATAAATTTGTCTAGTAAAATCTGTGAGGGCTATTTGCATAGTTAATGAAGAAGTAATTAGGTTCTCTATTTGGTCAGTGGGTGCTGGTAAGTGTATGTTATTTATATCTTGTCCTGATATTCGTAGGCACCGATGTGTTGCTTTGCTAATCATATTAGCAAGTTGTTCTACTTTTGTATAAATGGATTTTTTAGATGTGGCTGGCAAAAAGACCCACTCTAGGATTAAACAATTTGGAGAGTTTTGAAACAAAATGTCAAAACTGTTTACAGGGGTGTTAATTATTCATAGGTTGATGGATAATATCACATTGTATCTGAAACAAAACTGTGGTTCTTTGTATTTAAAATAAGGCTAACTGAATTTTAGCTTCTGGAGATAATATTTGTGGGGAGTTAAGCTGGGGGTCTCCTTCTAAGGTATCAAATGAGTGAGATAATTGATAATTAGGAATTTCTAAAGTAGGTTTAAGCCAATTAATGTGATCCAATAATTTTTGTAAACTATTTAAAGTTAATGGATTGGAAGGGGGAATTGAACATGTGGGGGGTAAACAGTGGAGTCAGTTAACTTGTAACCTAAATAGGAAACGGGGGTCTTAGTTTGTATTTTCTTCAGCGGCATTCATTAGTCAATGTTAAGAAATTTGCTTTAGAAGGTGTACACAGGCGTCATGGAGAACAGCCTTTTAGTTAGCTGCTAGGAGAATGTCATCCATACAATGATCAATTAAAACTGTTGGAAACAGTTTTCTGATTGATTTTATAATTTTTCCAATCTGATGCTGGCAAACTGTTGGGCTATTTCTCATTCCTTGTGCTAAAACATTCCATGATACCGTTGAAATGGTTCTTGTAAATTAATGCTAGGGCCTGAGAAAGCAAACTTTTCACACTCTTGAGGTGCTAGAGGTATGGTGAAAAAATAATCTTTAAGATCAAAGACAATAAGATGCCAGTCTTTTGGTACCATTTGAAGGGCTGGCAAGCCAGACTGTAAGGCTCCCATACTCTGAATGAGAGCATTAAATGCTCTTAGATCCAGAAAATGGATATTTATCCAGTGAATACCTGGCTATTCTAAGGGGAGGTTGGTTTTTCTATACGTGCAGCTTTAAGGTGTTGTTCTACCAAGATTTATAATTGATGAGGCCACTCCCTGGAAAGGAGCCATTGGTCTACCCAGACTGGCATTTTAATGGTCCAGGTTAAAGAAATGGGAATGACTGTGATCAAGGTCCCTACTAAAAAGGTGGTATCTGGACAATAGGTTTGCACTGAGTCTCTTCTCCATAGTGAATAAGGAAGGGGAAAGATTACAGGGTTGACAACTCCAATTCTTTTTTTCTGGCCCAGTAATAGTTAAATATTAGAAGTTTTCCCAGGCATCTGAAGGTCCTTCTACCCCCATGAAGTTACAACTTGATGGCTGCTTTGGCCAGGTAGGGGGCCATTGAGAGGTTGAAATAATAGAAACATAAGCCCCTACATCTAACAGTCCATGGAATTTATGTTTCCCTATTGAGACTGTGATATAAGGTCTGGAAGAATTAACAGTGGCAGTCTAATTGATATCAGCACTGCTAAATCCTTTTTTTCCCCTATGGCAGGGCAGTGCTCTGGGCACCATGTAAGGCAAAAGTAATAACTGAGCTATTTTTGTGTTTCCAGGGTCACAACTAGTTCCAAAGAATAGGTCGTTGTTTTTATTTGGCCAGTGTAGTCAGAATCAATGACTCCTGGAAAAACTATGATTCCTTTTTTATTTTATCCTTTTATTTTGAGACAGAGTCTCACTTTGTTGCCCTCAGTAGAGTGTCGCAGTGTCACAGCTCACAGCAACCTCAAACTCTTGCACTTAAGCAATTCTCTTGCCTCAGCCTCCCAAGTAGCTAGTACTACAGGTGCTCGCTATGCCTGACTATTTTTTAGAGACAGGGTCTAGCTCTTGCTCAGGATGGTCTAGAACTCCTCAATTCAGGCAATCTACCTGTTTCAGCCTCCCAGAGTGCTGAGATTACAGGTGTGAGCCACTGTGTCTGGCCTTATGATTCCTTTTTTTTTTTTTTTGCAGTTTTTGGCCGGGGCTGGGTTTGAACCTGCCACCTCCAGCATATGGGGCCAGCACCCTACTCACTGAGCCACAGGCGCCACCCACCTTATGATTCCTTTTTTAGACCAATTGGATCTACCCAGTAAAAGATCAACAACGCCTTTAGGAAAGAGTACGTACACAGCTCACATACTCTTCTCGTGATTCTTTAGGTCTCTTAGACAGAAAACAAGTTTATGCTAAAAGTCAGGGTATGCAGAAAACAAACTTAAGTAAAAACATCTTAGTATGTGGGGGAGGGGGTTAGGGCACAGTTTCTCCTATAAACAGTCATGTACCAGAGTTGGTTTTGTTGCTGTAGATTTGTTTATTCATGGAGTTACGGTACCATAATTTAGGACTTTGTTATTCGACCATTACCCAACCATCTGTGACAATTTCACATACCAGCACTCTTGGATCAGCAGTTCTTGACACTTTTCTTATAGGTAGTGACTAGTTAAGATATCCTTTCCAAGAAAAGCTGGTGTTCTATTTTTTTCTATTTTCTGTTTTTTTGAAGTGTTTTTCATGGTGAAGTTAATTAAGCAGTATATTTGCATTTGGTGAAGATCAAGCTACAAACGACTGAAAATAGAGGATATCTGCTAATTCTATAAATCTCTTTATGTCAAGCAATGACTTTTATTCTCATGATACAGAGACATATATGGCAAAGAGGTAATATAATTTGTCAGTAGCTGACATAGAAGAACTGATGGCTTCAGATTTTGAAGGAAATGATGAGGACATTTTTCACTAGTTTGGTTGTTTCTTACTGATCTGCTTGAGTTCTCTGTAGATTCTGTTATCAGTCTTTTTATCAGCTGTATAGCATGTGAATATTTTCTCCCATCCTATGGGTTGTCTATTTGCTCTTTTGATTGTGTCCTTGGCTGTGTAGATGTTTAATTTGATCAGGTGTCACTGATTTATTTTTGTTGCTGCTGTAATTGCTTTTGAGGTCTTCTTCATGAATTTTTTGCGTAGGCCGATATCTATAAGAGTTTTTCTAACATTTTCTTCTAGGATTCTTATAGTTTCCTGTCTTAGGTGTAAATTTTTAATCAATCATGAATTAATATTTGTGAGTGATGAAAGGTGTTCAGTCTTTTACATGTGGCTATCCAGTTTTCCCAGCACTATTTGTTAACAGGGATTCTTTCCCCCAGGGTATGCTTTTACCTGTTTTGTCAAAAACCAGATGGGAATATAAGGATGATTTTATCTCTGGGTTCTCTGTTCATATCCATAGGTCTATGTCTCTGTTTTGTGCCATGCCATTTTGGTTACTACAGCCTTGTAGTAGCTTGAAGACTACTGCTGGGACTGCAGGCATCAGCCACAATGCCCAGCTAATTTTTCTATTTTTAGTAGAAAAAGAGTCTCACTCTTGCTCAGGCTGGTCTTGAACTTCTTGAGCTCAAGAATTCACCCACCTCAACCTGCCAGAGTGCTAAGGTTACAGGCGACAGCCACCATGCCCAGCCTTGACCTCTTCTTTTTTCATTGGGATAGCCATGATTTCCCTCTTTTTTGTGACTGCTCTGCCTAGGACTTCTAGCGTATGTTGAATAGAAGTGGAGACAGTGGGCAACCTTGTCTTCCAGTTCTAAATGAGAATGCTTTTGATTTTTCATTCTGAATTCGAGATGATATTGGCTGTGAGTTTGTCATACATGACCTTTATAATTTTGAGTAAATCCCATCTATGCCTATTTTGTTAGGCATTCTTATCATAAAAGGGTGCTGAATTTTTTTGAATGTTTTTTCTGCATCTATTGAAAAGTATTTGTTTTTGCATCTATTTATATGGTGGAGTACACTTACAGATTTGCATATGTTGAACCATCCTGCATCTCTGGGATGAACCCCACTTGGTCATGATGAATTATGTCTTTGATGTGCAACTGGATTCAGTTTACTAAGGTTTTATTTGGAAATTCTGTACTACATTCACAAGAGATATTAATCTATGGTTCCTAGCTTTTGGATCAAGGTAATATTGGCTTCATAGAACAAGTTAGGGAGGATTTCTTCCTTTTCAATGTTAAAGAATAATTTCTGCGGTATGGGTAGAAGCTCTTCTTTGTAGGTTTGGTAAAATTCGGATGTGAAACTGTCTGTCTGGGACTTTTTTATTAGAAGATTTTTTTATTGCCAATTCAATGTTGGTGCTGCATATTGGTCCTCTGGATGATTTTCAGCTATTTTTTGACAGTGAAACTGTGGATGTAATTATCAGCTTATAAACCAGAAGCTACATCTATTCAAAGAGTTACCTAAGGACATATTCATCCAAAATTTTGGCAATTTCATAAAAGAAGAAATTTCGATACTAATTGGAATTCTTCTAAATTGTGGTGTGGACAGGAAAATCAAGACAATATCTGAGATCATTTCAGTGAGGAGAATTCTCCAGTTTACTGTACTATGTTTTCAGAACACAGAAAGCGACTCCTACTGAAATGTCTAGTTTTGATGACACTGCAACACATGAAGCTCGCAGACAGCATGTAAGTTTGCTGTAGTTCAAGAGCCTGGGAACATGGTTATAAATAAGCTCTCACTTTACTATAATCCTCATGAGTCCGTCACTATTGACAAGGAATTAATGTCCATTCAGATTTTAAATATCAACTAAACCTGGGCAGTATGGAATTGCAATGAATCTTTTAGATGACTCTTCCACAAACTACTATTTTTCAGCAGAGCCATATGCTGAGAAATCAGAGACCCTTCCAAGAAATTGTAACAGGTAGCTCCAAGACTGTAACAAGATCGGTTCAGAACTGTCATTTGGATCAGCCCAGAAGAAATATTACCATGGGCAGAAAATTTACTTCCATCCCCCTGGCTTTAGTATTGCTTCAAAAGAATATAGCCACAGTTGGTACTATTTGCAGTGACAAAGGGATTTGCCTCTAGAACTCAGGCTAGCATTGATGAAAAACTCTCCATCTGGTGCAGTAAGACTTGCCTTCTCTCCTAAGTTACATTCCAAAGACAGGAGAGGTAATTATAGTACCTTCCTCACAGCATGAAGACATGAAGGTGGTGGATAACAGCTCTGATGGAAAACAGATTTATAATGCTGCTAAAGCAGGTGTTGATGCACTTAACAAGTGCTTGAGAGAGTATTCTCTGAGGAGAGTGCTGTGTCATCACAGCTCACAGCAACCTCCAACTCCTGGACTTAAGCAATTCTCCTGCTTCAGCCTCCCAAGTAGCTGGGACCACAGGCATCTGCCACAACGCCCAGCTATTTTTTGGTTGTAGTCATCATTGTTACTTGGCAGGCCCGGGCTGGATTTGAACCTGCCAGCTCTGGTGTATGTGGCTGGCACCTTAGCTGCTTGAACTACAGGCACTAAGCCTGGCAATTTTCTTTTAACATCATTGACATTACAGTATATAATTCGCATCTAAGTTTTTCAGGAACCACATAGCCACTGGTTGCAACTTCATTTGTAGAAACAATCTGGAAGAGAATACTTTTTGAAAGATTTGGCACTGCAGCTCTGTGAAGGGAACATAAGGAGGCATGCCCAAACTGTGCATGGTCTCCACAAAAAACATACCATGACAATGAATCTTTGTGGAAATAAGTGCAATCAAGGACAAGGCGCAGTGACAAGAGGAATGGTTCGTACCAAAAAGGAAGAGTTATGAGAGAAGCAGTGAAAAACTTACCCCCAAAAATGAGATGGGAAATATATGAAGGCATTTGCTTGCATTGAGTGCAGCAAATACATCTGTCCCAAGGCATCAAAAGAAAATATGATAAAAAAGTACATGTAGAGAATGTGATTAAAATGTTAGTTACTTGTACAACAATATGTAAAACATATATTTTTTTTTCACAAAATTGTAGTACTATATTTATTCTAAGGCCACCCATTGGTATTCACTGGGTACCAAATTGGCATTGATATGCAAATTGCTACACATGAGTTAATGTATATAAGGCACTTAGCCCAGCCATAGCAAACTGAAGTGCTCAACAAATGTTAACTATTATTTTATTATTAGCAATAGTAATAAATGTCTCCTGGAACCCCAATAGCCAATTATTCTTGAGTAACAGTCAAACTTCTCTGGCTCTCTCTTTTGTCTTTTAAAAGTGTTCTCTCTGGCCAGATGCAGTGGTTCATGCCTGTAATCCTAGCACTCTGGGAGGCTAAGGCAGGTGAATTGCTTGAGCGCAGTAGTTAGACCAGCCTGAGCAAGAGCAAGACCGCATCTCTACTAAAAGTAGAAAAACTAGCTGGGCATTGTGGTAGACATCTGTAGTCCCAACTACTTGGGAGGCTGAGGCAAGAGGATTGCTGTGAGCTATGACGCAATAGAGTGAGGGCAATAGAGTGAGACTCTGTCTAATAAACAAACAAATAAATAAATAAATAAATATTTTCTCTCAATACAACAACAACAAAAATTGCAAAAACAGGCAAAGGCCTTGATTAGATATTTCTCAAAGAAAGTGGCAAATAAGCACATTGGAAGGTGCTCAACCTCATTAGTCATTAGGGAAATACAAGTCAAAACCACAATGAGGTATCCCCTCCACCCATTAAGATGGCATTAGCACAAACAAGTGTTGGTAACAAGTTAGAAAAATTGGAACCCATGGTCACTACTCATGGGAAACATAAAATGCTACAGCTACTGTGGAAAAAGGCAGGGCAGTTACTCAAAACATTAAACACAGAATTACCAGATCTAGCAATTTCACATCTGGATATATGCAGAACAGAACTAAAGGCAGTAACTCAAAGATGTATTTCTACACCCATGTTCATAAGAGCATTATTCACAACAGGCAAAAGGTTCTATCCATGGATGAATATGGTATCAACAAAATATGGTACATACACACAATGGACTATTATTCAGTCTTAAAAAGGAGGGAAACCTTGTCACCTGGTACAGTGAGATGAACCATAAAAATACTAAACTAAGTAGAATAAGCCATTCACAAAAGGACAAATACTATATGATGCCATGTATGTAAGGTATGTAGAGTCCACAGAGACAGAAAGTAGAATAGTGATTGCCAGGGGCTAGAAGGAGAGCTGGTGTTTGATGGGTACAGAGTTTCAGTTCGGGAAGATGGAAACCTCTGGAGATGGATGGTAGTGATGGTTGCACGGCAACATGCGTGCACTTAGTACCTGTGAACTGTACACCTATCAAGGGTTGAAATGGTCAATTTTACGTTATGCGTACCTTACCAGAGTGTTTCTAAAGTCTCTCTATTCTCTTCCTGTAGGAATTTTTCTCATAATTCCAAGACACTATGGCCCTGAGCACAGAGTTGGGGAAACAGACACAACTGAGTGAGGTGGCAGGGATTCTCCTGCAGACTGCATCTGTGGGCAACTGGAGTCACATTCAAAGCTTTGAGGCCAAGCCAGATGATCTCCTCATCTGCACCTACCCTAAATCAGGTGACTTCTACCACAACCTGCAGAGCCAACACGGACTCTCACCTAGTTGGAATTCCCTGTAGGAAACCTGCCCCTTCCCATCATTCCATGGTGGGGCTTCATGCTCAGGTGCCTGGTGCCCCTGGGTTTCCCCCGGGACCAGCATGAAGCTTGCGGCCTTGCCGCCATACACCGTTCTTGGGTGGGCCACTCCTTGCCTGTGCTTGCCCCCAGGGATCAAAACTCTGTTCAGTCCATCACTCATGGCTAACAAGATCATGCCCTGAGGGGAGGCAAAGCCAACACCAGGCTGTGTCCCCTTCATTTACTCAGGACATGGGGGGCACTATCTAATAGGTTTCTGCTTCTCATGCCTCCCTTCTGAGCCTCAGGGACAACATGGATACAGGAAATCGTGGACATGATTGAACAGAGTGGGGACATGGAGAAGTGCCAGCGAGCCCTCATCCAGCACCGCCACCCTTTCATCGAGTGGGCTCGGCCACCCCAACCCTCCGGTGAGAGCGGCTCCATCCATTCTTTCTCTCTCTCTCCGGTTTCTCCATCTCTTCTCCTCTCTCTCTCTAGCTCTCTCTCACACTCATTACTATTGCCAAATATTTTCTCCTTTTATCTTCTCCTCCTCCTTTGTCTACATATTATCTAAGACTATTTGCCAAAAGTGAATCACCAAGTAAGAAGGTCATGTGATGGGGTCAGATCCTGCTTTATTTTCTTCTTAAACCCTCCCTCTGGTCATGTACTACTGTAAAACACACAGAGAAGAAAACCTGTAAGCAATTCACACCCCTCTTCTCCTCATACTCCACCTCCACAAAAGCACAGTGTAGCCAGGGGAGTACCTGTACCTGGTAATTCACACACACATATACACACAGGCACACATACACACATGAGCACACATACAAGCATGCATGCACATACACATATGCACATGTGTATACACATACATGCACATACACATATGCACACACACATACACAGGTGCGTACACACACATACCCATGTACATGTATGCACATACACACATGTATATACACACACATACACATGTGCATACATACATACACATGCACACATACATGCACACATATACCCATATACACCCGTATACATGCATACAGACACACATACATACGTACATGCACATGTATACGCACATATACACACTCATACACATGCACATACACACATGTACACACACATACAAATGCATTTGGAGCCAATGATTTCTGTTCAGTAGAGAAGCTTATTTCTGATACTGCTCAACCTGGAAGTTTTTCTCTTCATCCCATAAAAGGTAACCAGAAGGTAAAAGCAGCGATTCTACATAACTAGCCGCTGCTGGATGTAGTTTGTGAAACAAGGACAAGAGGAAGGGCTACTTCCCTAAGTCTCAGTGTTGCAGAGATCTATGTAACAGAAAATGGGGAACACAGGTAGCTAGAACTATGAAAATATAGTCAATGCAACTCTAGGATGAAGTCAGACTTAAGGCAACTCTTGACAGAGGTCTGATAAATCTCTACAAATGCCTTCAGATAGGAAGTTGCTGATCTGATGCACACAGACACTTATGTGCTGGGCGAGTGGTGTCTCCAAGTCAGGATAGCCTGGAGGTGCTTTGTTTTTCCTTACAATCCTCCCTGCCAACCCATCTGGCTCCTCTGGACCTGTGCAGGTAGTTACTACCTCTGCAATCCACTGCCTCTTCCTCTCCTGCCCTCCTCTGGATTGTATGTGGGGGTCTAGCCCCGTATACAGGACACCTTCAGCTTGCTGAGCTCTGACCCCCACTCTGTGTGCAGTCAGGACCTGGCATTTTGTGTGTGTCATCTGGGTGTCTGCCCCTCGAGCAGCAGGAACATATGATGGTTAAGAATGACCAGGGTTTAAATCTCGACTCCATTACTTACTCCATGACCTGTAGCAAATTACTTAACCTCTCTGTGTTACAGTCTCCTTAGCTGCCATGTGTCAATAGAATTTTAATTAGTACCTACCTCAAAGGACTGCTGCAGAAATTAAACGAATTTAATATATATAAAAAGCTTGAAACTGTGACACTTATGAGATACTATCTAAGTCAGTGATTTTCAACCAACATGCCATGGCACACTGCTGTGCCATGAGAGGATCTTAGGTGGGCCATGAAAATGTTTAAAGATCATTAGTTAAATTATTTTCAAAAGAAGTTCTAAGCACAGTAAGTATATTCTTTTCTTCCACTCTTTTTTATCATAATTTAAGATAATTTTTTTTTTTTGAGACAGAGCATCAAGCTGTCACCTTGGATAGAATGCTGTGGCATCACAGCTCACAGAAACCTCCAATTCCTGGGCTCAAGCGAGTCTCCTGCCTCAGCCTCCCAAGTAGCTGGGACCACAGGTGCCTGCCACAATGCCCGGCCATTTTTTTTGGTTGCAGCCATCATTGTTGTTTGGCGGGCCGGGCTGGATTCGAACCCGCCAGCTCAGGTGTACGTGGCTGGCACCTTAGCCCGTTAAGCCACAGGCGCAGAGCCATAATTTAAGATAATTTTTATCTTAATTTAAGTATCATAATACACACACATGAGCACATGCACAAGCATGCATGCACATACTCATATGCACACACATATACACATACATGCATGGTTCAAGACTGCCATGAGATTTAAAAAAAAAAAAAGGTTGAAAAAAACAGATCTAAGTGTTAGGTATAATTATAATCACCTCTCCAAGGAAAATCCCTTGCTCCGGAAGTCTATGTGTTCCAATAAGCATTTATACGATGGGCCAGGCACTGCTCATAACATTTCACATCTACTTGACAATAAAATATGGTCCCACAGAAGAGAGAAATGCAGAATCTACTATGTGTAATGACAAGCAGTGAGCATGTTGTTCAGAGCTTACCATAAAATGCTATTGGGCAGGGTGAGGGAGAGGGGAACGTGGCCAAAGAAAAGTTCCTGGGGGTGACAGCTGAGTAAGCTTTTGTTATTGTTGTGCAGTATCTGCCTATCTCTCCAGCAAGCTCCCAACAGTAAGAAACTAGTTCTATTTAACTTTGTACTTGATAGTAAGAAACTTGTTCCATTTAACTTTGGACTGCCATGGAGCTATTTCCACAATATTGGCTGAACTGATTTATCTTACACAATCACCTGCTGTTTGGCTGAAATACCAAGGCTAAGATCTTAGTATGGATGGTGAAGCCCAAAAGGACTCCATTTGCCCCTTCCTCCTTGCTATGGACTCAGGAATGGACTCTGCAGCCTTCGGTTTGTCCTGCACACTCTGGCCCTGGCTCCCCTACCCAGGTTCTCAGGAGCCAGGGCAGCAAACTCAGGATGAGACAAGCACTGACGGGAGAGACTGGGTGGCAGAAAAAAAGAGGAATGTACAATTTACCCAAATTTGTAAAAGAGAAAACTGATGAGCTGCTTTATATACAGCCTCAAACCCACAGAGTCTCTTGTAGGGGTTCTTTGCCAGAAAAGTCTGGAGTTGGAGCCAGGCCAAGCCCATAGGATGGGCTATGTCAGGAGGAGGAGGGTGCTGCCAGCATACAGGACTGCGGTGACCGAACAGACTTCCCAAGTAAAAGATCAAGCATCTTTTTAAGGCACTGGATGGCTACTCTCTACATGGCATCAGCTCAGGTGTGACAGGAAAGATCAGAGCCAGCTGGAGGGAAACCGAGCAGCCTGCAGATCCAGCGTCCCGCAGACTCCCTGGGTCTTGCTCCCAGGGTGGGACTGACGGTCCAACTCCACCCGTCACCATCTGCCCTCTGTGCCCATTAGGGTTTCTCACAGTTTCCATCTCTGAGCCTCTTTGTGTTGTGCTTCTTTAGCTTTGTCATCATTTTGCTTTTCAGCTTCTATATTCTGCTACTTAATCCCCATTTATTGTGGATTTCCACTTCTGGAAGCTTTATAAATCTTCCTGGTCTTTTTGGTAGTTTCTTCAGATACTTGCTCTAGTTTTCAATTTTCTCTTTTATTGTTTGCACATCTTCAACATAGTGATTTATATTTTCTATCAAAGCCTCCAATACTTGTGGTCCTTAGGGGTTTAATTCCCCCATGTATTTTTTTCTAACTCTTGCTCATGAAGCATATTTTCTCATGGTTTTATGATTTTGTATAATGAGCTTTTTTTATCTCCTGGTCTTGACCTTGTATCTGCGCTGGAGCATTTCAAAGGTAAACTAGTTTAATTTCTGGAACAAGCAGGTAGTATGATTTCAAGTCCACGCAGGTGGTATGAGGACAGTGTTATGATATGACTTCCTAAGCAAGGAAGAGCCAAGGCAGAGACAAAGAAATACCTTGTCTCACTTTGTCAGTAGGTGAAACTTTCCTCTCTCCCCCTTTCACTGAAGTCACAAACATCTGAGTTTCTCAGGCCAATACATGGGTTTCTACATCATGGGTCACAAAGCCTAGGCTACTGGTCTCCTCCCCGTGCAGGGGTCACTGAACTGAGGACTAGGGGTCCCAGCATGGGCAAACCCATTTAAGGTAGCTGTGAGCACAGCCTTTGCCTATTGGTCCATCTTGCAGTTCCTTCTTCACTTCGGCCCTGGAAGGTCCCCTTATTTTCTTAGGAGCCTGGTCACGCATTTAAAGGATGTATGTGGTGTTTTAATCAGAATCTGCAGGTTTGTGATAACAAGAGAGGTCTTCACAATGCCCAGGCCACATGTCACCAACAGTGGAAGTGTATAAGTGGGACCAACCAGGTGCACAGAGATGAAGACAGGAGGGCAGATGACACACACCACTCAAGGGCCCAGAGCAGCAGGTCCAGTGCAAATAGAACAGTAGAGTGTGAGTTGGAGATGAGGAGGAAGCTGAGGAAAGCGGCGAGAGGAGGAATGGTCTTGCAGTTCTTTCTAAAGAACATGGACTTTTAAAACCATTAAAAGTGGTTTTCCAACTTTCCTTTTTAGTACCAAAATGCTTTTTTATTTAAAAAAGTATTGATACCCTATGATCCAGCAATTCTACTTCTGGGAATACATCTAAAAGAAATGAAGATACGGCCTCAAACATATATTTATACACCTACATTCATAACAGCATTATCTGAAATAGTCAAAAAGTGGAAACAGCCCATATGCGCTGATGGATGAATGATAAACAAGATGTGTATCCACACCTGAGGAAATACCACTCAGCCTTAAAAGGAAGGCGATGCTGCAACATGGATGGACATGGAAAACATGGTGCTGACATAAGTCAGATACAAAAGGACAAACACCATTTGATTCCACTTACACGAAATACCTAGAGTAGTCAAATTCAGAGAGACGGAGAGTGCAGAATGGTGGATTCCAAGAGCTAAGGGAGGGGAAAATGAAGTTGGTTAATGGGGAGAGACTTTTCAGTTTGGAAGATGATGAAGTTCTGGAGATGAATAGAGATGGACTGTTACACAATAAAATGTGAATGTACTTAAATTAATGCCACTAAACTGCATACTTAAAATGGTTGAGATAGTGAATTATAAATTATATGTATTTTACTATGATTTTTAAAAAATAATATTGGGGATTCCTAACATACAAAACAAATAATATCAAAAAGGAGAAGAATCAGATATATTCCCTCATTCATCACCACCCCCAGCCTCCCACAGAGAAAGAGAGAGAGCGCTTGGGAAGCAAGTGTGAGCAGCCATAAGGGAGACCATGCAAGTTTTCCAAGAGGAAGACTCACTCAATCAGAACTGCTCAAAAGCAGTGACAATCTAAAGGCTCTGGAGCCACTAACCTTTCCAGGTGTTGGTAACAACAGCTTCAGCTGTACACCTGGTCCCTCCCAGGTGAAGGGCTCAATCCTCATCCTCTTTCCTGGGATCTGCCAGAAAGTGTCCCCATTCTTCAGGCTCAGAAGAGCCACCAAAGCACACTGCTTAAAGATCACACAAGAATCTAATTTACAGTAGAGAAAGAAGAGTTTGCAATCAGAGTAATGGTATTCTTAAAAGTCCAGCTTCTTAAAAGTCAAGACTGGGCCATAGTACTCCTTCAAAGACTGGTATAGAAGGCCATCTTTTCTGCAGAGTCCCCCACTTCCATCTTTAGAAGACTAGGCCCTGACAGGAAAGGGCCTGGCTCCTCGGTCAGCTCTTTTTAGTGCTCAGAAGTCTGTGGATTATGTGCTGAGGACAAGAGATCTGCTCACCTGCAGACCTTACACCAGGCCAGGGAGGTGGGAGGTCATATGGAAGGTCACTTCAGAACATCCCTTGTTGTTGTACATTTAAAATAAGATGCTGTTTTATTATCAGTTAGTATTTCCCATTTTTAGAAATACCCTCCTCCATTCATTTAGTCTTCCCGACCACTTTTTTTGTTGTTATTTTTTGAGACAGTCTCACTCTATTGCCCTGGGTAGAGTGCCGTGGTATCATAGCTCACAGCAACCTCAAACTCTTGGGCTCAAGATATTCTCTCAGTCTCCTGAGTAGCTGGGACTACAGGCACAACCCTCGACTAGTTTTTCTATTTTTAGTAGAGAAGGGGTCTCACTCTTGCTCAGGTTGGTCTAGAACTCCTGAGCTCAAGGGCTCCACCCACTTCTGCCTCCCAGAGTGCTGGGATTACAGGTGTGAGCCACTGTGCCCAGCCCATTCTTGACCATTCTTGAACAGAGATTTTTACCCACCCACTATGCGTCAAGAGTCCAAACTCCAGAGTGCACCTAACAGTATCAATTCACTCCAGATCCTTGGGACACTTTTGTTTCTCCGCATTAACTCACCCCAGCTGCCCCCATGTTAGTTACAGAAGCCTCTGATTCCTACACTAGAATGGGAGCTCCTCAGAGAGAAGATCCATGTTGCCTTTACTTTCGCTGCCTTTTCTCTTAACCTCAATTTAACAAGACGACTGCACAGAGCAAGTGCCCAGTAAGGTTTTTTAATAAGAGAGTAGAAATTAGGATTCACAGGGCAGCAACAAGTGGTAGCAAATAGGCCAGGTACATGGGGCAGCTTGCTGCAGGCACATAGGGGTTGGCTCTGGCTGGCAGGGAGGCAAGACAGGCCTGCTCTCTGGTCCTGGCTGGTGCTGCCTCAACAAGACATCACTTGTCTATTCTCTGCTTCTACCTCCTCACCCTCAAAGTGACAGAGTAGATCAACTCTAAGTTCCCTTCCAGCTCTCAAGCTGTGTGGTGCTACAAAATTGATATGAAGATAATATTAATAAGGTCACTGTGAACTCCCAAAAGAAAATCAAGAGACTAGTGGAAACTTAGGTGGGTGAGATGGGATATTCTAGACAGAGCCCAGACCCTAACGTTCCCACGTAGCATTTGTGCTATGTGAATGTTTCCTCTTGAATTATTTTAAAGGTGTGGAAAAAGCCAAAGCGATGCCCTCTCCACGGATACTAAGGACTCACCTTCCCACAAGGCTGCTGCCACCATCTTTCTGGGAAAACAACTGCAAGGTAAGGCAGCAGCAGCTCCCGGTGACTGGAGGGAGAGGAAGCCCACCGAGAGCGAGTCCTCTGGGCCCTGACTCAGAATGTCCCTCATCCTGTATGCCTGTCCACTATCTCTGAAGTATATGAGCAGTCATAGAAAATGCAAAGTCCTACTCAGCAGGGGATTCACCTGAATAGTTTCAAACAAAACACGAAGGCAGCAGCCACACTGACTTTCTGGAAGGAACTAGAGTCATGGGAGGCAGTGAGTGCCCACAGCTCTTTCACTAAGTCTGCCTGCACAAGGAAGGGGAGGGGATGGTGGCCCTTGGCTACAGGCTGTGGGAAGATTCACATACTAGACCAGAGAGGGAAGAGTCAGAAGAAAAAACCTAATGATTGTGCAAAAGGGTAAATAGATGAACAGTTGGAGCAAAGCTCTTCAGGGTACTTGGCCTCGGCCTCTTGTAGATTCTGGGTTCCTTGTTTTATTCATTCTGTTATTTATTCACTTTATTTATATGTACCCCAGTACCTAATATGTTGCTGGCACATAAAGGACATTAGAAAAGTGCTGAATAGGCTTGGCACCCATAGCACAGTGGTTTCGGTGCCAGCCACATGCACCAAGGCTGGCGGGTTCGAAACTGGCCCAGGCCAGCTAAACAACAATGACAACTGCAACAAAAAAATAGCCGGGCATTGTGGTGGGTGCTTATAGTCCCAGCTAATTGGGAAGCTAAGGCAAGAAAATTGCTTCAGCCCAAGAGTTTGAGTTGCTGCAAGCTGTGACGCCACGGCACTCTACTGAGGGCAACATAGTGAGACTGTCTCAAAAAAAAGTGCTGAGTAAATGAGGGACTCATGACTGTAGAGTAAAAGGGGACAAGGATACAAAGTAAGCTGGCTGCCTTGATGAGAAAGTAGGGCCCTGTTTCTCGGGGGTGGGGAGGATGAAGGGGAAAGAAGGGCTAAGAAAGATGTATTTCTGAGGGACAAGAGTACAGCTGAGGAGGGATTCAAATCCAATGACTTCAGTCCTTTCTGTAAAGTCAGATGAGGGGACAGGAACTTCCATTTCCAGGATTACGGCAGGTAGATATTCTGAAACCCTTTGGTATAAAACACCTAGGAAGACTGTATAACACATCACAAGTTTCCTTTCCAATGCATAACTGAGATCAGAATAAAGTGAGGAAAATTTGAAAATGAAGAAGGAACAGAAACTCAAAGAGACAAATTGAAACTGGAGGATGTCGTGAACTGAAAGATCCAGCAACTTAAGCTTTAATGTGCATGGGGACAAGGTCAATGTCTAGTGCAAAAGGATGCAAAAAGGTGAAGGCCCAAATCTGGGACTGAAAGGCCACATCCTCAATGGACAAGTGGAGGTGGTAAAGGAAATCTCTTTGTCTTGACTTAAACTGCAGGCTGAGAAACTAGCACAGGATGGTCCCCACATACCCCCTGGAGGGACACAGCTTCAACTTAGGCCCCACAGGGCTCCATCTTGAGCTAAACATCCTGTGTTACAAAACACACAAAAGAATGAATGTGTTCAGAAAGAAAAAACAGCAGTCAGACCTCAAGAACTTCACCCGCAGGCCACCACAGAGCTATGCGTGCAGAAGCACTGGGTCAGGAGGCAGCAGGAGTGGGGAAAGCACAGCAAGAGCCTTTATTGCTGTTTCTGCTAGAAGGAGTGGGTAAGGCAGGGTAAGGTGGATAACAAAATTATCAGACATAGAAATAAGAGAAGAATGTTTATGTGTTTAAAGAAATAAGACCAAATCAAAAGTAAAGGGCTGACTCACTACTTTTAGGAATAAAGCTATTAAATAATTACATGAAACTTTTATAACTGAAAAAAATGTACATTGAAATTGAAAGCTCAAGAATAAACTAAAATGCAGAATAGATACAGCTGAAGAGAGAATTACTGATCTGAGGAGGAAATGGGAGAAAGGCGGGAGGAGGGATGAGAGGTAAGAAATAAGAAAGGGAGAAAAGGAGAGGATAATAAAATGATCACACACAGCAATGAAGTGGAAGACAACTTGAGGTTTAAAAGTTTAAAAATTTGGATGGCTTTTTGAAAATCAACATTATGAAAAATTTCATTGGCACCTGGCATCTAGGTAAGTTGGAGAAAAGAGAATGGACACTACTAGGATGTGGCAGATGGTGACAGAGCGAGCACCTGCAGGAGCAGGGTTTTCAACCTCTGAATTTGTTCTAATCAAGTGCAGTGAGACAAGTAGATGTGGAATTGACTGTCACGAGGAAGCCCTGTACACCCACAGGACACCACAGAGCCACGTGTGCAGAAGCACTAGGTCAGGAGGCAGAGAGAGTAGGGGAAACACAGCAAGAGCCTTTATTGCTGTTTCTGCTGGAAGGAGTGGGTAAGGCAGAGTAAACAGACCACCGGCCAATGTGAACCACATTGGCAGGCTCTGGAGCACAACAGCTTTGCCTGGTGTCTAGTACCTGGCCCTGGGGTTCTAGGGAGGTGGATAGAGCCCCAGCGGGTGAGTCTGATGACAGAGGCAGTTAGGGGTCTGGGCTCAGGATTGGTTAGTTTGCATAGTTACTGTCTCTAGGAATGAGCTACCCATGGGAGGAGCAGTCTCTCCCGAGTCACAAAGGAACCAGGATGTCAAAGTGTCAGAATACAGAATATAACAGATAAGACTAATACAGCACTACTGACATTCAGGCCAGATCATCCTTTCTTTCATTCAGGCCAGATCATTCTTTCACCTGCAGGAGCAGGTGTCTCTCCTCTGTGTTGTAGTTATTTTCTTGCTCCACGGCCTAAACTCTTAACCATGAAGCTCTCCTGCTTCCCTGATAACCTAAGAAGAGGGTATGAGAAGGTCATCAGCATGCTGGTGGAAGTTTCTTAGTTGTATGGCAGGTCACAATTTCTAGAGAAAGATTTTGCTTCTGATACCAAAGGGGAAATCAGGAGTTAAGTTCATTAACTAATCAATAGGACCAAGTTCAAAATAGAGAGCAGGATTGGCAGAGAAGCTGGAACAGGCGTCTGAGAAACAGATCACAAGGTACATAGACAGCACTGTGGACCTGAGTCACAGCCCCCCTCAGAATGGCACAATGCAAGGGTATACTTCAGAACAACTAAGAGTATATTATAAATGTCTTACCACAAGAAATGAGGTGATGATTATGTTAATTAGTTTGATTTAAGCATTCCACATTGTATATCAGATCATCACATTATACCCCATAAATGCATACAATTATGATTTAATAAAAATTAAGTTAAGAAAAAAGAATAAGAAAAGTCCTTTTCTCTGGGTAAGAGGTCAGCATCCTTTATTATGTATAACTAGTCCCTCAAAATTTTACCTACAAGGAAGCATTCAAGCCCTATCAATCTGAAATCTTAGACTAAACGTACGTATGTATACATACACAACTTTGAAAAGTCTTATAATTCTAAATGCATTTGCCAATGACTTGACTTGAAAGCAGTGTCTATGTGGTTTCTTGTAATATTGAAAGCTGTATTATATAGTTAACAAAACAATGAGAAGTGGTAGATTTTCGTTATCAGTATGAGTAACTCTGATTTTTATACATTACATAAGTGGTCACTTCTCTGTCATAAAATTGCAACACCTAGGTAAGATGAGGTGTTACTAGTGTGTTATGAGTTTCCTGTGGCCAAAACAAAAAAGAATGGCTCAAGCTAAAGAAACTATGTGAAAAATCCATGTTTCATACCATCTTTCACTCACTTCTTTGTTTACCCCAAAGTTCCTTTACGTAGCTCGGAATGCTAAAGACTGTCTGGTTTCCTACTACCATTTCCAAAGGATGAATCAAATGCTTCCTGACCCTGGTACCTGGAATGAGTATTTTGAAACCTTCATCAATGGAAAAGGTAAAGGAAAATCCTTTATACCCTTGCATTCTCACTCTAACAAGGCTTACTCTAGGAAATCAAGCAAAACATTTTAATTTCCTAGAATGCCATGTTCCTTGTTGGGTGTGATTTCCAGATTGGGACTGGGCAGAGTACACTGGCTACTGTCATTGTGCACACCCACTGCCCTCAGCAAACATCTTCCACCTGATTCAAAAGCCTTTATTCTGGGTCACATGGCCCACAGAGCTGCCCCCATTCCAAAGAGTATCCCTGTCCCAATATGAGGGAATAACAAACATGAAACCACCTTAGGTAGCAAATAACCCCAAGGTTGTCCCAACCTATATCACCCTTAGATTCAGGTCCCTCAGGACATATCTGATACAGAATTTGTTTTTCTCTCTCTCCACTGCACTTTAGGTAACTAAAATCCCTAACACCCAGAAGGTGCTATATGATCTCTAAATGGACTGTTCTGTATCCCCTGTCTGTTGCAGTGGCCTGGGGTTCCTGGTTTGACCATGTGAAAGGATGGTGGGAGATAAAAGACAGATACCAGGTTCTCTTCCTCTTCTTCGAGGACATAAAGAAAGTGAGTAAAGGCCCTTCGGAAGAACTATATCAGACCCAGGTGCAGAAAAATCCAAAGTTGTTTCAAGGCTGTACTTGTGGGAGGGATGTCCCAAAGAATTGAACTGTGTCTTTCCGATACTTTCCTCCATTATAATCCAATGTTACCCTCACCACAGGACCCAAAGCACGAAATTCAGAAGGTGATGCAGTTCATGGGAAAGAGCCTGGATGAAACAGTGATAGATAAAATTGTCCAGGAGACATCATTTGAGAAAATGAAAGAAAATCCCATGATCAATCGTTCTACGATTCCCAAAACTATCCTGGACCAGTCCATTTCCCCCTTCATGAGAAAAGGTTTGTGAAGCCTCTTTATCAAACACTCAGCTTGCCTCATAACATCTTGCCTGCTCCTTATGAAGATGATATTTGGTTTTATTAATTCCAAGACAACACATTTCTACTATTCATCATACACGTATCCATGTCCAGTAAGGCCAGGGATTTGATCCTGTTGTAGAAGAGACTTCTCCAGGGCATTACTCTGGTATTGGGTTTCAAGGAACAAAGAGTCCCTCAAGCTAGCCCCAGTGCAAGCAGCTTCAACGGAAAGGAACTGCAATCTCATGGGTAACTAGGAACTTACAGAGCCCCTGGATGCCTGTCCTCAGCATTAGGACATTATGGTGCTTTCCTCTAAAGCCCTACCACTTTGAAGACTCACAGGCTTTCCACATGTTTCTTATGTGTGCCTTCCTCTACTGACCAGCTTCCTCTCGCCCATAACTTCTTTCTACTTCATAGCTTCTGCTGGCTTAGTTTCTGCTCATCACATCATCTTGACTGTGGCCTGAGCTTGCTCTACAACATGATTTTCAACTATAAATACTTGCTGCAAATTGCCTCATTCTCTTAATACTTCTTAGTTTCAATTACATAAAGACGAATTTCAATAGGCCTACTAATATTTTTAAGGAAAAAAACATTTTTATCATTTTTAATTTAAAAGTCAACACAATTCTGGGATCTTGGTGTGTGACCCACCTTTTGGGGGCAAGACACAATTGTAAGAGGTACTTTACCTAACAAATGGAATCAGTGTAACCTGGTTTCTTGTACCCTCAATGAATCCCCAACAATAAAAATAAATAAATTAAAAAAAAGACACATTTAATTGTTAAAAAGTAAATATACATAACATCCTTTTTAAAATGTTCTCTCTACCAGTTCCAGTCCCAAGAAGTAACTACCAACAGGATGGAAGTCTCTTCCCTCTCTGTTTTAGAAACATAAACTTTTGTTTTTCATAACAGTGGAACTATGGCGTATATATTGCATTGTACCATCTTTTCTTCTTCCTCTTTTTTTTCTTTTTTGCATGTGTTTTGACTTTATTTCATTACATTTTCCAATCTACAACAGCATTCCATGCTCATAAAGTAAACCAAATAATTCTATCTCTTTTCTCTTCAGATTATTAGTGATAAGGTTTGGCAGGTCACCCTTCTTTAGATCCATACAAATCCGGCTTTCTATATAAGCTCTTCTTCAGGCTCATACAAACACAAAGATATACATGTGTATACTGTAATGAAAGTTTGCTCCCGAAAATATAAAATGTGGTCACAGTTTACACCTTCCCTTGCCAGAGTATGAAGGAGCCTCCCTCATGCTCTGTATATTCCTATACCTCACTGACTGTTGTGGCCCCATGTTACACCAAGGTATGGATGCATCATAATTGATCTACCTGTTCCCCTGGTAGATAGTTACTGCCGTTTTCAATTTTTGTCTTTATGAATAATGTTTCAGCAAGCATCTTTGTGCATAAGTTATCATTTCCTGATGCTTTTATTTCTGTTGCATAATTTCCCAGAAGAGGCTTTGGTGGGGTGAAGGCCAGTTCTTCTATTTAAAATTATTTTAAGTTACTGCTTGGTTAAAAATAATAGCTCATTAATATTTTTTACAAATTCTTATTTATTGAGATGTAATATACACCAAAATTCTTAAGTGAACAAATCTTGATAAATGTATACACCCATACTACAGCACCCCAATTGAGATATCAAACATTTTTGTCACCTCAGAAAGTTCTCTCTCATGCCCTTTTCAGTCAGTTTCTATCCCCTGAAGACAACACTGTTCTACTTTCTGTCACTACAGACTGACTTTGCCTGCTC
The DNA here is from genome assembly GCA_963574655.1 of Perodicticus potto. Taxonomy (NCBI): domain Eukaryota; kingdom Metazoa; phylum Chordata; class Mammalia; order Primates; family Lorisidae; genus Perodicticus; species Perodicticus potto. The sequence continues at coordinate 1,318 of CAUYRH010015995.1, read as the reverse complement.
TTGGACTTCACATGGATGGAAGCACGTACTATGTACTTTGCTGCATGTGGTATCTTCTGCTCAACATAATATGCTATGATGCCTTCATCTGTTTTTGTATAAACTACAGTTCATTCTTTTTATGCCTGTCTAGTAATTCGTCATGTGAATATGCCATAGGTGGGACCGGGTCATGCCAGGTCACCGGCTCCTGTGGGTCAGTTGTCCAATTGATTTAGAAGCCCATTCTCATGCAAGGAGCCCCTTAAGGGTACTTCTCAGAGCAGAAAGCTTCAGGTGGACAGGTGACCACTGAAGGGGAAGATGGGTGAGTCAGGAATCAGGCCAGGCCCAGCCTGGACACTCCCCTGCTTTACTCAGGGCCACCACGTCTTTCCATAAGAAAGTGACAATCCTGTCTGGGCTTCCCTCTTCTAGGAACTGTAGGGGATTGGAAAAACCACTTCACTGTGGCCCAAAATGAGAGGTTTGATGAAATCTACAGGAAAAAAATGGAAGGAACCTCCATAAACTTCTGTATGGAACTCTGAACAGGACATAAAAGGTGAACAGCCAGAATGCAGATGCTATTTTCAATGCTTCAGCCCCAGCCAAAAGAATCTCTGAAAGCATGTTGTAAATGTTCATGATGTGGTGCATACTATCTCTGAGATTATTAGCAATATGTCACAACTTTATTTTTGAAAATTTTATTGCCTATTTTCTCAACTATTCTTTCCAAACTAAGAAATAAGATAGTTTAACAAAGTAAAATATAAGATTTGAATACTATAAGAATTTTTTTAATTCTCATTATTTTGAAAAGTGTATCCCAGTTGTTCATTCTATGATATCGTAATACCTTAAGTATAAGTACTAAGATCAGGTTATATCTACATTAACAACACAAAATTTCTGACATCTGTCCTGGCTGTTAAAGGACCTCTGGACTGGGCTGGATTTGGGGGTTCTTCCTGGTCAGTAGTGAAGGGGAAGCTGTGGAGGCAGCCTCAGAACAGCCAGCCCTGAGAAAACATGGTCTGAGAGCCCTCACTGGTAGACAGAGAATACAATGGAAGGCACAGAGGAGATGTTACAAGACAAAAACCTAATTAAAAAAGTCCTAGTGTTGGTCACCTAATGAGGCCAACAGGTGGCCTCATTAGGTGGCCACATTAAGTGGCCTTTTGAGAGCCAAGCTTGTATTCTGGTGAAATCAGAAAGTACGATATGGAACTGGGATCAACAATGTCCACCTGGGCATGGTGCTTAGGCATGAAGAACTTTGTTCTCACCTTCAGCACCATCCCTTATGGGGAGCCCCTTATAACCAAGCTAG
>CAUYRH010015994.1:0-19545 GCA_963574655.1 Perodicticus potto | reverse complement strand
ACAAGAAACTGACCTAGGCATAGGAAATGGGGGTTCCACATTTAGTCCCAAGTGTAAAGTGAAGGAGACACCAAGGCACAAGTGTCTCCTCAGCAGTTGTCCAGCCTTTTTGGCTATTGGAGCCTCTGGTGGGCGTTGTAGATCCCCCTCCTTGCCTGTCATCCAGCCCACTGGCTCTTCAGCTGGTTGCCGCAGCACCAACACCACCATGGAGGAGGCGGCAGGTCCGCCAGCTCCGCTGAGCTGGCTAGGGTGCCAGATGTCCTGCATCAATTCTCCCTCTCCGAGTAGAAATATATACAGAATCAAATAATCTTAAAACTGTCATAGAACTACACACACAAAATCCTCAAATAGCCAAAACAGTCATGAATTAAAAGAACAAAGTTCAAGACATCACATTACCTGACTTCAAAATAAATGTGTACCGTGTCTTACAGAGATAATCAAAACAACTTGATAGTGGTATAACAACAGATAGATTGACCTGGATTAGGATAGATAACCCAGAAATATATCCACACATTTGTGGTTCTTTTATTATATACAAAGGTGCAATGAACACATGGTGAGGAAAGATCTCTTCAATAACTGATGTTGGTACAGAATCAATTCAAAATGGATTAAAGATAACAATAGAAGACTTGAAACTACAAATCTACTAGAGGAAAACAAAGGAAAAAGTTCCATGACAGATTTGTAAAAATGCTCATCATAACTAACCAGGGAATGCAAATTAAAACAATGAATTATCACCCTTATATCTGTGAAAATGGCAATTATCAACATATAATATAGCTGATAACTGAGTTCCGTACATTTCAATATGATTAAATTTCTAATGTTTTCACACAAGAAATGTTAAATATTGGAGGCAATGAATACATTAATCAGACTAACATTTCCACATTGTATTCAAAAATCAAATACCGGCTCGGCACCTGTGGCTCAAGCGGCTAAGGCGCCAGCCACGTACACCTGAGCTGGTGGGTTCAAATCCAGCCTGGGCCCGCCAAACAACAATGACGGCTGCAACCAAAAAATGGCTGGGTGTTGTGGTGGGCGCCTGCAGTCCCAGCTACTTGGGAGGCGGAGGCGGGAGACTCGCTTGATCCCAGGAATTGGAGGTTGCTGTGAGCTGGGATGCCATGACACTCTATCCAGGGTGACAGCATGAGGCTCTGTCTCAAAAAAAAAAAAAAAAATCAAATACCACTATGTACCCCATAAATATGTATAAGTATAATTTGCCAATATAAACTGAAAAACAAGTAAAGTTTTTCTACAGATTGAAGTATAATACTTAAAGCAAGCTGTAATATTTAGGTCATCATACAACACTATCCCTACTGGAATGACCTATAGTGATTATGACTAATACTCAAATTCTTAGCCTGTCTTTCCATGAGATGCAGCTTTATATTCTGTAATCATTCAGTTTTATGCTTCTTGTTTGGCTGTCTTTGCTGTCCTTTTTATTTTCAAACCTGGTATGCTTCCAGTTGTCCACTCGGCCCAAATTACATTGTGAGGTCACTGATCCCCTAGTCTTCAGCCCTGCAAATGAACAGGTGTCAAAGGTAATAAATCATTAACTCATTTCTCTTCAAAAACTTTTTTAAAAAAATTTAAGCAGAATGTTTCCTACTTACCGTGATTGTAGGTGTCAGGGAAGAGAAAAATAGTGGAAAGGGGTCTCTTACAAATAGTAAAGTAGGTTTCCACATTAGCTGTGAATGGGAACTAACTGAGGCAAGGCCATATTGTCTTTCTATGTGGTCAAATGTTGCAGAAAGATAATAGCTTTAAAGATGTAACCCAGAGGGCAGGAAAAAAATCACAAAAATTCCATGCATGTGGATAATTAGCTGTGATAAGACAATAGTAGATATTGCTATAGCCAATTACTTTGAAAGGGAAGAAAAGCAAGGTAATAGAGTTCAGCCGCTATGTAGGAGTCGGAAGGTTATTGCTTGACTTTGGAAGAAATGTTCTACGATGCAGTAATTCTAATATTATATATACTTGGGGTATAAGGAGAAAGCAAGCTGCCACAGGAGGAAAGCTTGTGGCATTTTCCTCCCAACCAATAGAATAGATTTGAAACTGGCATTCAAAACACAAAAAGAAAAAAAATCAAACTTAGTATTCTATATTATCAATGTTATTTCAATGATTATCAAAAACCCATATTTATTTATTTTTAATTGTTTTTATCTATCTTTTGTTTTTTGATACAAGGTCTCACTGTGTTGCCCTGAGTAGAGCACCTTGGCATCATGGTTCACAGTAACCTAAAACAATCCACTTGCCTCAGCCCCCCTGAGTAACTGGAATTATAGGCATGTGCCCCTATGCCCAGCTAGTTTTTCTATTTTCACTAGAGAAGGGATCTTGCTCTTGCTCAGGCTGGTCTTGTATTCTTATGTTCACGCATTCCACCCACCTCAGCCTCCCAGATGCTAGGATTACAGGGGTAAGTGACTGTGCCAAGCCACAAAAATCTATATTTAATGTTTTACCCCTTTGTTTGCAATATGACAAAACTAATTGGCCATTTTGTTCAAATTTATTCTAAAATAACTCAGTGCATGGCTAAATATGATTATGACAATATTTATCACATTATAAAATGAATGTCACTTTCTTAGCAATTTTCTGAGTGTGCTGAGCAGAAACTTTCTCAAAATCTATTATCTCTAACATTTTAGAGGAAGAAAAAAACTCAGTAAATGTTTCTACAAATTTAATTTTGAAAATACAGAAGATGATTAATGTAATTTTATCTCACTGAAGTTTTCTTAGATAGTTTAGCAGATATGCCTTCTCCCTCTGTCTCTCCCTTTCCTGACAGCGTTAGCATGGCTTTTCCATTCAATTAGCTCTCAATGAAAATGTTTTAAATGAGCGCTTGAATTCATGATGCCCAAAATAAAATGAGCATTTTTCCCAATAGTAACTATTTTACTCTTTCTAAATGCAGTCTATGATACACTGGAATTTCATTATTGTTCATGAGTAGAGATATCCAATTTAAAAAGTTTGTCGTTCCTCAGAAAGCATGTATTGACTGCTTACTGTGTACTCGACAATGAAGAACCATGTCTCATAAAGTGGAAAGCAATTATAAAACCATAACTTATGGATTTTTTCAGTATCTTTTAAAATAGTTTTGATTATTTTTATTTCAAAGTGCTTATTTGGTTTGGCACCTGTGGCTCAGCGGGCTAAGGCGCCAGCCACGTACACCTGAGCTGGCGGGTTCGAATCCAGCCCAGGCCAGCCAAACAAAAATGACAGCTGTAACCAAACAAAAGGCCGGGCGTTGTGGCAGGCGCCTGTAGTCCCAGCTACTTGGGAGGCGGAGGCAGGAGACTCGCTTGAGCCCAGGAATTGGAGGTTGCTGTGAGCTGCAATGCCACAGCACTCTACCCAGGGTGACAGCTTGAGGCTCTATCTCAAAAAAAAAAAAAAAATCAAAGTGCTTATTTTAGTGCACATTTTATTATATAATGTATATATATGTGGTTATATTTAAAATGAGTTGAGAGCCCCTTAAAAATTTAAACTCACCATATTCTTTACTTAGAATTTAAAATGCATTACTATACTCTATATTTTTGAGAAGACAATCTTCTGGAAGAATAGATCAGTAAACAAGACTCTTAATGATACTTCAGTGTTACACACACCCACACATGCACACGATCTTTTTCGTCCCTCAGACTATAATTTATGAATCATGTATGCTGACACATATAACAAGATAAATATAATTATTTTATTCTTCCCAGCTGCAAAAGCAAATAAAAGAAGATATCATACTGTTTGCAGAATTTTTTTTTTTATATTTTACCAAATAATTCAATATTGCTTTACTTCTTTCCACTTGAATGGAGAACAAAGTAATTTGTCTTTTCTTTATTAAAATGAAGTGGCATCGCTAATGTTAGATCTCAAAACTTAAATACAAGTAGTCAAACTTATATACTTAAAATGCACTTAGGATTACCCACCCACATTATCACCATGAAAGCAAAAATGTTAATTCAAATTTGCATTTGACTTGATTTTTATCTTTGAGTTATGGTGTCTGCTTATATATATTTAGTATGCCAGTTTACTTTTACATAGAAACAAGAATTCACACAGATGGCAATTTTTAAGATATGATAAATAGATTCGTGAATAAAAACATGGCTGGTTTGAAACTGGGATGTTTGGAACAATTTTTTTGTAAAAACCCTTTGTTTGCATCCTTGTTGTGTTCACTTTTAGCAATTTGATTATTTGTTGCATCATAAACGCGGCTTAAAGAAAGAGTACACTGGTTTTATACATCACACACATTATAAATGACCTGCCAGTATCTTCAAAAGTTCTAAACAAGGGCAACTACTAAACACGAGAGTATGCAATTCAAGATCTGCGTTTTTTCTTTCTTTCTTTCTTTGTTTTTTTTTTTTTTTTCGTTTTTGAGAGAGTCTCACTTTGTTGCCCTGGGTAGAGTACCATGGCGTCATAGCTCACAGAGACCTCAAACTCCTGGGCTCAAGCGATTCTTTTGTCTCAGCCTCCTGAGCAGCTGGGACTACAGGTGCCTGCCACAACAGCAGCTATTTTTAGAGATCAGGTCTCGCTCTTGCTAAGGCTGGTCTGGAACCCGTGAGCTCAGACATCCACCCGCCTCAGCCTCCCAGAGTACAGGGATTACAGGCTTGAGGCACTGCGCCCGGCCTTTTCTTTTCTTTTTTTTTTGTTTTGCTTGTCATGTTTTAACCTTAGGTACCAATACATACAGAATTTTATGATATTAATTTTGGGAAAGCTTGTGACTTTTAATACAGTATAATTTAAATGATTTAAGAACACAAAACGCACTATTCTTAAGAGAAAAAGAAAATTATTTTTAAAAGGCTCCAGAAACAGTAATTCAAAATTCATCACAGGTAGAAAAATTGAAGCATTATAGATAGACAAAATGTCTACCATTTTCCCTGTGTGGTATTGATTAAAAGCTATTAGCAACGATACCACGCCTGTACTAGGACAAAGCAAACTCTTCAAGTTTACTGTTCTGTGTTTAGTCCTGTTTGTGGTAATGGGAATCAAATTCACACAGCAGAAGGATAATGCACCCATCACATGACACGATGTACTGAGAATATGTTATTACATTTCTAATGATATGCTCTTCAAAGTTGTCTTTATTATGCCCTCACGTCTCCTGCCCTGAGAGAATGCATCTGTCCAAGTGGATAGGTCATTCTAATAGCCTTGAAATTTTAGATTTGTATATTCTTGGACTAACACACATCCTTTATCAAGGTGAAACAAACAAGAAAACGAAAGTAAACACCAAGAAAAGCAAAGTTTAAAATAGAACAGCAATTCCTCTGTCTCTCAGTCTCTTTCTATCTTTTAATCTTTCTCATGTGCTTTTGCAACTAAAAAAAAAACATGGCATATTATATTAAGGAAAAATATGTACAAAATTTTAAACACACATAAAATTTATATATGTCTAATAATTTGGCATAATATAAACCTACTTTGAGAAGTAATCTGAGAGACCAAAATGGAAACCCTTATACCAACCAAGAAGGCCTCCAAGATTAAGGAAACAAAACTACCTATGGGTGGAGAATTAGAACCTAGTGGCCTTGGCAAATTTACAGCTACAACAAAATCGGACATGGTGCTGGCCTCACAAATAGTCTTTTCTGATACACAACTGCAGAACTTAAGTCATTTTCAGCCAGCTTACAGGGGCTGTGCACAAACTCTTTATTTCCTCTAGCTCACTTTTGACTTTACAAGCCAAATTCTACCTCATTGTACTACTAAAGCACCACCCCAAAGTCATGTGCGGGTTTGTCCATTGCTCATGCTCTGAACCTGTGTGGTACAGGCTCCCTGAAGCATCAAAGCCAACCTGCCCCTTCCCTCTTTGCACAGAGAACACCTTCGCCATGTTCAGTGACTTTCTGTTCCTGGCTTGCAAATCTACATTGCCAAGGAACTCCCCCTATTTAGCCATCCTGGTGGTCTTTTGAATGGCTAAATAATTAGCACAAATGTTTGGTGGAATTATCAAGCTATCTTCTTTCAAAATTCTGATGGAGCTGGGATAAGGATTCTCCTCTTTTGTCTCATCACTAGCTGCATCCTTTCCTTAGCCCATTACAAGCACTAGTGAGAGATAAAAATTCCGGAGAGGTTTTAGCGATGATCATCTTTGTGATTTTCTCACATTTTTCAGTTCCGCTCTAGCAGCATGCACAGGTGAAGTGGCAGCTGTTGCTTTCAGCTTCATGTTTCTCTTTTCCCTGTATTTATAGCCAGTCTCATCGCAGCCCTTCACAGGCACAAGCGCTAGTGAGCTCAGACCCCATTCTGAGAGGTCAAAACCCATGTCCCACACAGGCATTCCTCTGAACCCTCAGGAAACACCTGCTGCGGAGCGCCCTCTATTCCCAGCTGTGAACGCTGCACCTGTGGGACCACTCTCCCAAAGTTCTAGATTCGAGTCCCCTCACCTCTGCCTTTTGTCCCCAGCCTTGGATGAAGGAGCTGTCTTCTTTCCTCATTGTGTTTATGTTGCCTCACTTTCTATTTTCTTTTTTAAGTACAATTTTACAAGCACCATATGATTTTCTAACTGTTCAAATTTTCCAGAGTGTGATGAGATGTGTAGAGAGTTGGAAAGAGAGTGTGCCCCGGCCTCTTAACAAGCCCATGGCTGAGCTGATCAACGGGGGCTTCTGTGTGCATGTGAGGAAACTGAGCAGCAAAGCTAACAACGGAGTGAAAATCGGAGGCCTCGCCAGGTAGAGGAGCAGGGCCCAGAATGACCTCAGACGGACACCACCAAAACCCACATAAAATGATTGGGAGATTTAAGCAGAGATGATTGATAAGTTGCTAAACGTTGAGTGTGGTTTAGTGTGAGGACGTGAAGTTCCTGGAAACCGTATCCATCAGGGATTTATACCTTCCTGCAGACTCTTCCCCTGAGAACCTTGCAAGGAACTCACAGGAATGAGCATCCTTTCATTATTACGAAATTCTGGCTAAAGAGAAAGAACGTTGTCAATTCTGAAAATCCTCCCAGACTCACCTTCCCTATTATTGAAGAAAAAATTGCAATGATACTTGTAAAAAAAATGGTAAGACTTTATGTAACACTCTTTATCAAGACTTTATAAAGGCCATTGTAATATGAGGGAAAAATGAAGTCAACTTTACTGAAAGAAAGGTGGGCACATTTTGAACATGGTGAGCTAATGGAAAAGTGCTAGAGGGCCTGAGTGAGGAGGTTGGTCAATGTGATGAGGCTATTTTTGTTTGCTAATTGATGCTTATTGAAGTTAGGTTCCTACCCTGTCATGGAAACTGGGGGATAAAGTATGATCGTTTTCACGATCACAAAGAGAAGTCAACTAGATCCTTGGAAAGACCTTCTTGGTTTATAAAGCCGGCAAGAGTCTGGGAGATCTGTATGTCCAATAATCCAAGGGAGAACTTGCATTCATGAGGTTTCTCAAGTAAATGTTCTTGAAAAGATAAATCAGGAACATAAAGCCAGGAAGAAGCTTGCTTGAAGTTTGAAAAAACTGAGGGCAACTTATGATCTCGTGGCTGCTGTGCACCTGCCCCCCAAATAAACAAACAACCTGTCATCTAAAAGGGAACAGATGAGAAGACTGTGCTCTGGGCACTGAAGGAAACTCCCTGCATCTGTGGAAGAGTGAGAAACTGTGAGCATGCTCTACCTATGTCGAAGGACAGGAGGACACGGCCACATCTGGAAGAGGAGTAAGAACAGTTATGAAACTCACATTCCCAAGACGCAAGTTCAGAGAGCCGACCTAAGACTGATGTTTCATCACACATCAAAGCTAGTCCCACTCTCAGGTTCCTGCCGGCATTTTAAAAAGCATCAAGTAAAAGAAAGAATTTGACACTCCTGAGATTGCTAGAAGAGTAAGCTTATCTCGGGAGCAGTACACGCATGCACACACATGCACACATACACACACACATGCACACAGGCACACATGTGCACACACACACATGCAAGTATTCGAAGTCAAGAAGGTAGACCCAACTTGAATAAACAGCAAATATTATATGAGCTCACTTCCTATCTGCATTAACAAAAGCCCTGCATATACGTCCTTGCAGGGAGAAAGTTATGCTTGTCTTTGAGTCTAAGCAATTTTTACCAGGCCAGGCTTGGCGGCTCACACCTGTAATCCAGGCATATGCGGGATGTTAAGGTGAGAGTATCACCTGAGTTCAGGAGTTTGAGACCAGCCTGAGCAAGAGCAAGACCTTGTCTCCACTAAACATAGAAAAAAATAGCTGGACATCATGGCAGGTGCCTGTAGTCTGAGCTACTCTGGAGGCTCAGGCAGGAGGATCACTTGAATACAAGACCTTGAAGTTACTATGTGTGAAGCTGACCCCACAGCACTCTAGCCTGGGGCAACAGAAGGAGACTCTGTCTCCCTCCAAAACAGAAATAAAAGGCCAGGCAAGGTGGCTCATACCTGTAATCCTAGCGTTCTGGGAGGCAAGGCAGGAAGAGTATTTGAGCTCAAGGCTTAGTGACTAGCCTGAATACGAGAGAGACTCTATCTCTATCAAAAATAGAAAAAATAGCAGGGTGTTGTGGTAGGCACCTATAGTCCTAGCTACTCCAGCTACTTGGGAGCTGAGACAAAAAGATTGCATAAGCCTAGAAGTTTTAGATTGCTGGGAGCTATGACACCGTGGCACTCTACCAAGGGTAACAGAGTGAAACTCTGTCTCAGAAAATAATAATAATAATAAGGCAAAAAAAAAAAAAAAAAAGAAAAGAAGTATTAAGAAGTAACAATCCCTTTACAAATTCAGTTCAAACAAACAAATAAATAAACAAAAAACCCTCCAATGTTGTGGTTTAATAAACGTGTTAAAAATAATTTTTACCTTGTTATCTATTGTTTGATAAAAAAATATTGGCCTCAAAATAATAAAAGGCAAGGCAAATAAATCACAGTCTAAAGTAGCATAACAATCATCAAACTAGACAAAGATAGGACATAAATAAGCCAGACACAGGGAATTTCAAATAACCAGGTTTAATATATTAAAATTGCTAACACAAAAGCAAGACAGCCTGCAAAATCAGACAAATATTTTCAGTAGGGGAAGAAAATTATAAAAACAAATGAAATGGGAATGTTAGATGTGGAAAATAATAAATAAAGATGAAGAAACATCATAAGATGGGAATAAAAATATCTTCACTATTCAGGAGGCTGAGGGAAGAGAATCACCTAAGCCCAGGAATTGGAGGTTGCTGTGAGCTGTGATGCCACAGCACTCTACTGAGGATGATAAAGTGAGACTCTGTCTCTACAAAAAAAAAAAAAATCACTATCTTCGATAGGTTCCTTTGAGGACATGATACCATGGAGAAAAAAATATCACAGAGATTGAAGATAGTGAAATAGAAATTGTACACCTTGAAAGGCTGAAAAAATTTTAAAAGTGGAAAAGGAAAAGAACAACATACTTGAGACACATCAATATCAAAGGTATGTGTGTGTGATTGGTAACCCAGACAAAGAAAAACAGCAGAAGATACACTTGAAGAAATAATGGTTAACAATCTTGCAAAATTCTTAACATATTCCAAATGATACATTTAAATATAGTGGAGGAGGTATAGGTAAAGAAAAATAATAGCAAGCAGAATTAACAAAAACAAGTAAACAAAATATCCTAATCATATCACATTCCATCAGCTAAAAAAAACAATAGATAAAATACACAGGGCAGAAGATAAAATAAAACCACTAATAAGTTTTTTTAAAAATAAAAGTCAATAGAGAAGATAGTATTGTTGTCTTGTATGGGATCATACTTTAAAGACATTACTTGGGAAAAATTCCTCACAAAAGTAAAGAGGTCCAAATATAGTCTGTAGTTTAGACAATAGCGGCATGCATCAATACTCATTTCTTGGTTTTGAACACTGTACCAAGCTTAGATAGATGCTAATATCAGAGAACTTGGAATGAAGGACATACCAATGTTCTTTTACTGTCATATTAGTTTTCGTACAACTAAAAATTATTTCAAAATGAAACAAAAAATAGTACAGTTGTTTCAGTTTTTTTGACCCCAGAATTACTGAACTACTTGGTACTGGGCCTGGATTCAATGAACTGTTGCTCATAAATGGGATTTTGAGGCTGTGACTTCTTCAGTTTTAATGCTGTGCTGATGTCCTCAGAAATAGAAATTAAATGATAGCTTGTGGATGGTTTCGATTACCTCTTGACCCCAATAAAGCCAAAGCTCCTGTGTGTGTTCCCTCTGGTCTAACACGTGAGCCTCCTTTGTCACAGCTCTCCCCCGGTCCCTGCCAGACTGTCCTTTCCGTACCTCCACCGACAAATGCCTTACTTTGCAACAGATACTCTACATGCTAAATGTGTTATCGTGGATGTTTGTCTGTTTAAAGGAAACCAGAAATGACAGATAAATAAGATAAAATTTGGTTATCACATATCACGTTGGTTCAGGTTTACGAAGTTTGGAGCTGGATGTTTAAATCATAATGTCGAGACAAAGCCCTTTAACCTGCTTCACTTCAAAGCCTGTGGAATTCCTCTTACCTGCTCAGGACTAGAGAGGTTGCCCTGCCACATTCCCATTTTTGTCAGAAGGATGGGAAAAAATGAGGAAAAATGAGGAGATGCCCTTTTTCCCTCACAAGATTAGACTGCACAAATCACTCAAATCAAAAATATCATCCAGTTCTTTTGACTTTACATGTCAAAAAAACGTGACTTTCATTTTGTCCTAACTGAAGTTTCTCCTATTATAATAAGGTGATATTTATATTCAGTTCCTTACAAATGCAGTATCAGTGTATAGATACCTTACTTAGATTACGTTATTAATAGCTGTCTCTTCAAACCTTCTGTGCTGGTCCCTACATATCTTTCTACAAAGGTTGCTACATAAGTTGTTACTACATAAGTTGTTACATAGGTTGTTACATATCTTATTACATAGGTTGCTACATATCCTGCTACATATTCTGTTACATAGGTTGCTACATATCCCCCCTTTTTTGATTAAGACATTCTGAGTCAGGGTGAAGGAAAAGCCTGTAGTTATTTATTTCATTTGCCCTTCTTGTCTAATAGTGCTCCTTCTAGATAGGAAGAGAAAAGAAAGAAAAAGAAAAATAGCACAGAATAATTAAAAAAACTACATCAAAGGGGTTGGTGAGGGCCTTCACCAAAGAAAAGGGATTTGTATTATGTTGCATTCTTCTAAACAAATAAGGGTAATATGAATTTTACATATTTCATCCCTAACAGTTTGGAGGCTGACCAAAACTAGGCCTGGGTAGTGTTCTTGACACTTCCATAGGAAGTATTAATAATGTTCTTGACGTATTCCAAATGGTATGTTGTTCACATGCCTATAATTCCAGTTACTGATGGAGGCTGAGGCAAGTGGATTGTTTTATGTTACTTGTGAACTATGTTGCCAAGGCACTCTATTCAGGGCAACAGACAAAACAAAAAACAAAAGACAAATAAAAACAATTAAAAGTCTTGGTGTGTGCCACACCTTTTGGGGGCAAAACACGATTGTAAGAGGGACTTTACCTAACAAATGCAATCAGTGTAACCTGGTTTCTCATACCCTCAATGAATCCCCAACAATAAAAAAAAAAATACAAATAGATAAATATGGGTTTTTGACAATCATTGAAATAATATTGATAATATAGAATATTAACTTTGATTTTTTTCTTTTTGTGTTTGAATGCCAAGTTTCAAATCCATTCCATTGGTTGGGATGAAAGTTCCACAAGCTTTCTTCCTGTGGTGACATACTATTATTCACATGTTTGGATGTTTCATGGAGTTGTCTAAGTGCCTGTTCTGCTTCCTCTTTCTTCTTTGCTGCCTCTTTAGCTACCTGGGTTAACTCAAAAACTTTATCCTCTAGCTCTGAGGTTCTTTCTTTTCAATGGTCTAACCAATTTTTGATACTTTCCACTGAATCTTTACATTCCCTGATTGTATCCTTTATTTCCGTAAGCTCCATAATATCCTTTCTATATTCTTAATATCTCTTGTCCAACTTTTGATTCTGTGTTTCCATTTTCTCACCAATTCCTTTATGGTCTTTGTCACCCATATTTTAAATTCCCTTTTTATCAAGTCCATTAATTCTTTATAGTAGCTTTTGCAGTAGCTGCCTCATGGTTCCCTTGAGGGGAGTTGCTCTGTTTCCCTTTTTCATGTTGCCCAAATTTTTCTGTTGATGCCTCCTCCTGTCTTCTTTCTTCTTATTCACCTCCTCAACCTCTTTTTTCCTTCTTGCTTCCTCCTTTGCTTCAAATTACCTTGTCCCAGGGCTAATTAGTAGGATTTCTACAACTTTGGATCACACATGTTATCCAGCTCCCCACTGTGCTTCCTAAGCTATGGGCGAGGTCCCTGTGCCAGGTGTGGCTGGGTTCTCTCCCTCTCCCCAGTCATACTAGGAGAGTTCACCTGAATGATCCTTCCGTTCTGCCTTCTGCTTAGTCCTTTGCTAAGTGAGGATGGTTCATGAGACAATGGATAGCAAATTTCACACATCCCAGGCAGATTGGCACATGAATATCATTAAACTTGAACTGTTTCCTCCCTCTGGGTGCCCAACTAGCTATTCCTCTCATTCGACTGCTCTCCAGATCAGCTCAGCTGGCTGTTTCACGTCCTCTTTGCTTCACCACTGCTACATCATTTTACATCAAGGACTTGAGCATCTGTTGATTTTGATATTGGGGGGGTGGGGATCTAAAAGCAAATCCCACAGATACGAAAGGAAGACCTTAATATAATTTAGTTCACTTCAGAAAATCAGTATTTTGAAAAGATGTAATCAGAAAGATGATGCCTTGGTATGAGATAATATTTTGTCTTGCTATTTATTTAAATTCTCAGATCGGGACTTATCTTTTTCTGAAAAGGAAAACATTTCAATTTCTTTTCATTATGTTACGGTTTTCATTGTCTCATGGTATAATTAGGGAACAATAGTATTTTATTTTCTCTATACTTCATGTTCACATTTTTCACATGCAGTTTGAGTCTTCTAAATTCCTATTGTTTCAATGTCATAAAAGGAATTAAATTTTTATCTTAAATTTGTAATTACCATTTAGAAATTGAATTTTTACATATTTAATTATTATTCATATTAAAAGGATTATAGTCCCCCAAAGATTTAGGGATATGTCTTATAATTTTAATGTTAAGTAGTCAAAGCATTTAAAAAACGTGTCCATAAAAAAGAAATGTCTTCTTTGCTCAACTGACCAAGTTTAAACTTACATATGACTGTTCTATATTCAGTGGGAAACTTAGTTTCAATTATATGATCTTTTGAATGATATTGATAAAGGAGTTTACTAAAGATGACATAGTGAAGGCAATTTTATACTCTTTCTATCTTTTAAAACACTAATAATATTGAAAATTATTAAAAGAAAAAATAGAAAATATCAACTTTCAATTAAGAAAGAAAAGAGCCAAGCCGTAAGTCAAAAGTGTAAATGGAGAAAACTGTGTTCTGTATATCTAGTAGCAATCAATGATGGAAACGAAAATGATCACCGTGCCTTCTTGGTACAAAAAGGTCAGAGAGTTTCTGAAGGAAATTTGCCACCTTCCTAATTGCTTATGTAGTGATAACATATTTAGAGGGATCAAATTCAGATGTACATACCTGGCCTAGGGGAACAATAATGAGAAGGTAACCAGCATAGCTGAATCTAAGTATAAATAGTGAACAAAAGAAAGATAAAAACAAAGAAAGAAAATAAAGAAGAACATGAAGGAAGAGGAAAAGCAGAAAACAGAAAAAAGAACAGAATAGGGTTTAAATGTACTTAGTAGACATAAAAGACAAAGTAGAAATAAAATCATTACAAAGGGAAGTATAGAGACAAACACTTCACTGTTCCATAAAAAACCTTTAGAAATCAGTCAGTATGACATCTGAAAAGGGCTTCAAGCAATGAGGCAACTCTGCATTTGTTCTGAAAATGATTGAAAATGGATATGCTACACTATAATGCTCTTGAATCAAAATTGATAATTAGTGAAATTTAGAAAATGCTGGCTCTGCAACTGGTGGATTACTTACTACAAATGCACTGTAAATGCTATCCTTCATCAACAACATTTTAATGTCAATGAGATATTGAAGGAATTAAAATATAAACTCCATGCTGTTCCATTTATTTTCTTTCAAATGGCAAGTGGATCTTACTAAATCCCAATTATTGATTGCCAAACTTGCTTATATGCTATATTAGCTATTTAAAAGTTATGGATCATTTATCAGTAGCTAAAATATAGGTTGACCAATGTCTGTGACTTGGTAAGTTATGACGGGTTGTATAGTTAGACAATACATTTCTAATAATAATCCTTTGACAATAAACATGTAACTTAAAATATCAAATAAAACTCTGCATGACATTTCTGAACACTAGTTACCATTCCTAGCACTCTATGCATATTACTTATAGTTTAATATTGGCTATTTCAAAATTAATTTAGAAAATCTTCCAGAGATACAGCATAGCCATATTAAATATTATTTTTCTTTAGGAAAAATGTTGCCATTCTTGAATCATCACAAGTTAATGAATACACACTTATTTTTAGATGAGATTAAATATCTGCATGTCATAAGTTTATAAATAAATATGCAAATAAATTGTGATAAACATGTATATATTTAGTTATATTATACATTTCCTATTTATTTTTACTTCACGGCTTAATACTTTCTATAATATGTCCATTAAAAAAAAAGTAAAAGTGTTTTAGCCAAATCATTATTGAATTAACCATTTCAAGAAAAGTTATTTAAAATTGAATACACTTAAGAGAACGTGAAATAAATTTTTTTTGCCTAAACATGATAATAATTTTACTTATTATTAGATATCAAAATGCTTCTGATAAAGTTAGTATTGATTGACTCATAATAAATGTTATTAGTATTATAATTTGAAAATTTATTGTAATTTAGTTGTTATATTCATAATTTTATATTATAATTAATGGAAATCTAAATAGGCAATACTAAGAATTATTTTCTTACATGTCCAAATTATATTTTACTTTTCCAAAATATTTAGATCATTTGATATTTGCAATATTAATTATACCTTAATATTAACATACAGTGATACCAATCCAATTACTTAAAACTATATAACTCACTAAAAAAAAATTGTAAATATTTAAATAGTTGGTTTATTATTTCTAGAGATGTTTATGCATATTATTTTATTTGAGTCTAACAACAAATCTTGCATGATGGAGAAGATAATAATTTCAATGCTTATTTTACAAATAAAAAATCTGGGATCCTAAACAATTACCACACTGGCATAGTTCACTACTTATTAGTGAATAAGAAAGAAACTCCAAAACAAAGATCCAACACCCAAATTGGGGATCCCATTTGTGCTAGCCAGCTAACATTAGCCACATACATTTCATACTCAACAAAAAATGTTCTTCATTGTTTTGCCCAACTCTGTGTAGGGGAAAAAATGTCAAAAATCAAATAAATTTTAGGATGTCCTGTTAATTTTGAATATGGCAATGCAATCTTTTATGTGTTCAAAATTTCCACTGGTAAACTTTTCCATTAATTTTATGATAAATTATTAATCTGATATGGATGCCGAATTAGTGTTTAACAGTTAAACTATATGCCATACTGGTAGTTTATAACACAGGAAACATATAGAATTTGGGTTACTATAAATTAACTTAAATGTACTTATAATTTAAGCAGGTAATTATAATCCTAACACCACAGTATAGTTTAGGGTCCATCCTTATTCCTGCTAAAAACATGTCCATGACTCTGTAAATGTATATGTAACAATATACTATTTTAGTACTTGATAAAAAGATACCAGTCAAAAATTGTAGATGAACTTTAGATTAAATCTTAGATATTTTACAGAAAAGATAAAAATATAATGTACAATAATAAATGAAAATTCCTTGGCTATGTGTTCATTTACGCTTTAATCTTTGATAACTCAGTAGAAGCATTTCTCTTGTCCACTTTCGAAAAAACACTTTGAAATGAATAGGCCCTATAAAGGACGTTTTTATTCCTTCTGGTTATTCTGAATTTCTTCTTTGATATTTCTAGTTATAGAATCTTGAGCTGGATTCAATGATTCTTCTTAAGCTAGCTGATTTTTGTAATGTAGATTTTTTAAAGTCACAAAAGCAGTTTTATTGCTTTTTAATGTTAAAGAAATGACATGAGGGCGGCGTCTGTGGCTCAAGGAGTAGGATGCTGGCCCCATACACTGGAGTTGATGAGTTTTAAACCCAGCCCCGGCCAAAAAAATTGCCAAAAAAAAAAGATATGACATAATATAAAAGCAACTAAAGTATATCATGCAGAATAGCTTACATGCTTGTGCTAGCTGAAGTAAGATTCATCACTTGAAAAGATAATTTTATGTTTTACAACAACATTTTAAGAATAGAAAACGTGATAATACCTTGTAAAGTGCTTAGTATTCTCCCCTAACTTCATGAAACTGACGAACAGACTTTGGAAAACTTGATCAAGTTCCTACAACTGGATAGTGTGTGGACCAAAACTAGAACCTGAAACCTTTTGACCTTTGATTTCATTTTTTTCCCGATGAATTTTAACTTTTCAGGATGTCTCCAGCAATCCCTTCTCCAGTGATCCTACCAATGTCCTTACCTAATTAGTTGCTTCTTTAATAACTATAAAAGTTTTGCTTTTCGAGTGCCACCTAATGGCATAATGGATACAATGGATATACATCATTGCATAGTGCCTCTTTAGCTTCTGAACAAACCACGCCCAATTCCTGACACATCCATGCTTTCATCTTGCCATTACACATGTTGTCCCATTTATAGAAAATGCCGTTCCTCCTGTATTAGAGTTCCACCTGTCCTTGGGTCTCACTTCACACTGCAGCCCCATATCTTCTTTTCTAACCACTGCAGTACAGGTTAGGTGGGTCCCTTCCTTGGTTCTGCTCCAGACATATCCATGCTTCTAGGAAGAGCACAACACCGTGCTTTGCATAAGTCTTTGAATCAGTATGTGTCACTTGCAATATTGAGAATTCCTCCAGCATCTAGGTGGGTCCTGAATGAACAAGTCATTAAACATGCTACCCTACACAGCTTCCTTTTCATCATATTTTCTTAATGGAGTGTGTATGAGTGGGGCTGCTCATATATAAATGATTTGTGTGCCAGCATATTTATATGGAAAAAACCATCAATAATGTTAGCTACTGTCTTTTACCACACAAGGAGCTGCAGCACTGAGACATTAACAATCTTGTTTAATCTTCACGACAAACTAATGAGGTTGCCATCATTATGTATATTTTAAGAATAAGGAAACTGAGACTTAGAAATGGTTTACAAGTTTCTCAAAGTCTCATGCCTAACGTCAACAAGCTGAGACTGGTTTCCAAACCTGCTCATTGTGGGGGAATATTAGGGAAGTTAGGATTATGGGAAGAGAGTTACATTGATATAATAATGAAATGATGATACAGAAGTTTTGTAATCAGGGTCAGGTATGCAGATAATGGGTGAGGACATGAGCCTCCACGAAGAAATGAATTGGTGAAAACATACATAAAAACATACCATACTGGGGCTTCATGAGACAGCTTGGCACAAACATTAAAAGACTTCAGGAAAAAGGCCTGCAAGGGCCCGGCTGAGGTCATGGAGGGCTTTGGGAAAAGGCCTACAAGATCCCTGTCTGAAAGGATCCCAGAAAAAGGTCTATAAGGTCCTGGTTGGGGACGGAAAGGGTTTGGGGAAAAGGCATGAAAGTGCCTGGCCACACCTGATCTATTATTTACAAAGATTGTACCATTTCTAAGATTAAGGTAAACAACATGTGCAGATGACTCACTGAGCAAGAAAAACTAGTTCTTGTGAGATGAGATAAAAAGAATCAGCTTCTTTCTCCCTGGTTCCACTAATCTGCCCTAAAGGAATGCAGGGGATTAAATGGGTTGCATCTACCTTCTAAGGCCATTTTCCCTTTTCTTTTGTTTCTGTAATCTTGTTGGTAATTGGTAAGTATTTTAAGAAGTAAAAGAAATAAAAATGACTAAAGGGTGATTGGGTGGATAATGGGGCAAGAGAAACTGCAAGGATGACTATACTGTTTTAGTTGTGAACACAGGTTTACTGTTTAAGGGATAATGAAAGTAATAAAAACTGAGGGTATCCGGAGTTCCAGGCTTTCACTGTTTCTCACATTGGGTAGTGTCAGACCCCCCAGGGCCCGCTCTTTAAATCTACACTTTGTCTCTGTGTTTTCATTTTCTTTTCTTTTTTACATATACATGTGTTCATTATGTTTCCACTTTTTGCCTTTGCAGAATTAGAAAAGCTTAAAATTTAATAACAATAACAGTGTTTAAAATAAGGACTAGAAACAAAAACCTTGTAAAGAATGAATGAAGATAAATATATTCAGAAAAGAAATCAGACAATTGCTGCATTGAAATATTAAGGAAAAATAATAATAATGCAAAGAAAGTAACATTGAGAGGGGATACCCGAGAAGGGTGAGGTCTGGGAGAACAGGTCTTCTCAAGAAGACCACAAGGATACACTTGCAGGGTCCTCTCCATGGTGACTCAGCCCTTAGGTATTTGTGAATTTAACTTCCTGGCACTTGGAAGTTTCCAAGTTCTGTGAAATACTGTAGTTAGGTGGGAGTTGAAATAGCATTCCACATAATCTGGATACACCTGATATTAAAATTGGAGAAAATATATTATTATAAAGGGGAAATTACAAACATGTTTCACTTATAAATGAGGATGCAATATCCTAAACAACATATTAACAAGTTGAATTAAAAATTAATGTCTAAGTAATGTACTTTGGTCAAAATTAAATCCAATTTATGTGAGAATTAGTCACTATTTTCTTTTCTGTTTTTTTCTTTCCCTCACCTCCTCTCTCCTTCTCTTTCTGTCTGCTCTCCACTTCCCCCATGCCCCAATGTGTCATTAATTGTCATTAATTGTCCTCATTTGAATACATAGGATTTTTTTTTTAAATATATGTATTTTATTATTCTTCATTACATTATTTCCACCCCCCCACCCCTCCGTGGTAAGACAGAATTGATTTACAGAAAAGAATACAGAAAACACCAAAGCTCCTGGTAGAAGGAGAGATTTCAAGTGGGGAGAGAGATGCTCTCTCCGTTCCTCTCCTGGTCTTTCCCCGTCACCTCCTCTAGGCCTCTGGCCTCAGAGTATATATAGGTGTATGGGTTCCTTGGCCAGGAAACAAATGAATACTGTCCCTTCCACCGGGGGCAAGGTGAATGAGTGTATCAATGAATGGACACAGTCCATCCATGGAATTCAGGCCTAGGAAATTCACAAGAAACTGA
>CAUYRH010015991.1:0-25603 GCA_963574655.1 Perodicticus potto | reverse complement strand
AAAATGTTTTTGTTGTTGTTTGGTAGTGATTCTTGCTCAGGTAATTTACTCTTCAAGCTCCTGGTGTCTTCACAAATAGTAAATGTAGACTCCAAATCTTCCTGTCCACATTTTGTTCCCCTGTTAGGAGGGGTGTTTACTTCACATAACATCTTCAGAGAATTATTACTGTTTATATTTGAACTGATAGCCTGAAAACTTGTAATATGTAATGATGGTTTCATTAAGGTCACTGTAGATGGATTTTGAAAATTTTTTCTACAGTCTTCTGGAGTATACACAATAGGTTCCAGCTCTTTGCTGAGAGAACCATTGAGTTGTGTACTTTCAAGTGATAGGGACTTTTGAGCATGTTGTGCTTTCAAGGGAGACGACATTAGTTTTCTCCGACTTCTTTTTTTGGAGTAATTTTAAGCAGATTAGATTCACTTGAAAATGCACCTGAACAAAGAGTAGACTGAAATGCTCCAAGTTGTGGAAAGGTCATAAGAACAGAAATCCCTGGTAGATCATTTGGCTTTGGATGTTCAATAGTTTGGTGAGCCCAAACCACCACTTTTTTCCTCTCTACCAAATGTTCAATGTCTTTGAAGTCAAACTCAAAAGCATCATTTGACAGGCCAGCTTCTTGTAATGTGCAGTATTGTTTTCTTAGGGTTGGAAGTAAAGCATTCAATACTCTACATGAAGATGACAAGAAAGATAAACACTAAATTTTAAATACATTATTATAGTTCTTTTACATAACACTAAAGTATTAGCATATCATTACAAGGACTCACTGTGTATGTTTTCTTTTACAACATGTTATTTCAGATATATACTTTAACATATTCTTAATACATTAAGTACAGAGTGGGAAGAATCTTGTAAAGGAATTATGAGAATCAGGCTCTAGTTTCAGATAGTTTTCACTTGTTTCTATATGACCTTGAACAAGGTAAAAACTAAAGTTTCTCATCTATGATACTGTAGACAACCAGACAGCCACTGCTTATGATAGGAGATTGTTTTGAGTACTAAATAAGTTAAATATTCATAAAAGCTGTTTGCAAAAAAGTGGATTTCCAATCCACAGATATTGTTGTCATTATTACTAATTATCATGGGATTGAAATGAAAAGTTAATATATTATGTCAAATGATGAGACTCTTATCTTTTACATAACATTAAGACACACATACACATGTATACACAAAAGAACAAAGCCTAACCTCCTTTTAAGGTAAATGGTCTAAAGCAATGCATTTCACAATGGGATTCAAAGGGGTTTCAAAGGGAAGAGTTGTGGCAAGAATAGTAGACAGGAAAAATCATTAGGGTACTAGATTCTTGATTATGACTCAAAATCTCTCCTACATACATCACCAATAGAGCAGCACTGAATGCATCTTTTTATGTCTAAGACTTCTGTGTAAGTGTTCACCGAAGAAATGTCACAGCTAAACACTTATATATTTATACACTCAAATAATGGTTCTTAACTTTTATATAAAGAAAGATACCTAACAACGTGAATGATCTTGAAATGATTCAATCCTAAGGCAGACAATGGACTCATTAAATAAAGGAGAATGGAACCATTTTAAGTATGGATAGAGCAGTGGGAAAAGAAAATTAGGCATTAATTTTAATATACAAGGAAATAACCACCTTAATACCTAGCACTTTTTTTTTCTTGAGACACAGTCTCACAATGTCACCCTCAGTAGAGTGCCATGGCACCATAGCTCACAGCAACCTCCAACTCTTGGGCTCAAGCGATTCTCTTGCCTCAGCATCCCGAGTAGCTGGGACTATAGGCACCTGCCACAAGGCCTCGCCATTTTTTAGAGACAAGGTGTTGCTCTTGCTCAGGTTGGTCTCCAACCTGTGAGCTCAGGGCAATCCAACCGTCTGGGCCTCCCAGAGTGCTAGGATGACTGGTGTGAGCCACGGTACCTGGCCTAATACGTAGTAGTCTTAAATATTTACCTAGAAAAAGAATCTGAATTCTTTTTCTTTTTGGTGGGTGGTATGCCATTTATGTAGGTAACAAGTTTGGAGAAAAGTTATTAATCAAAAAGTCAATAAAACAATTACTTATTGAGCACCAACACTAATCAAGTACGTACAGAGGCATTAACATAGTAATAGTTCCAAGACTTCCAAGGAAGCCTTGCTTGCAAGGTTGTCCCTTGGCTGGCCACCTTAAATCATGAAATTTGGGGGAGGGTTCCCATCATTTCCACAACTGATAAGAGAAGAGAGGCTCATTGTACTTATGCTAAAAATCTGTTTTCCTTCTGAAAAGCCTAGAATTTTGGTAGTTAGGCAGAGGGTGACTATGCAATCAGGCCCTACTAAAAACCCAGGGCACTAAGTCTCTAAAGAGCTTTCAAAGGAGACAGCATTTTACATGTGCTGCCACATTTTTGTCTAGAGGAATTATGCACATTCTGTATGACTCCACTGGAAGAAGACTCTTGAACATTATGCATGATGTCCTCCAAACTTCGCTCCCTGTGACTTTTCCCTTTACTTTTTTTGCTTTGTATCCTGTTGTTCTAATAAATTGTAGCTGTTAGTACAAATAAGATGAGTCTTATGAGTCTTCCTACTGGGTCATTGAACCTGGAAAAGGTCTTAGGGACCCACGACAAAAGTATTATATCATGTTACTTATCTTTATGCTGTTTAATCTTTTCAAAACTTTTATGATGTAATCTATCATAATATATAAGGAAAGTAAGGCTTAGCAAGGTTAAATAATTAATACCAGGTTATATAGCTAATGTAAGCTAGAATTCAAAACTAATGCTAAAACTCCTATTATTTCTACTATGCCACATTGCTTCCATGATGCTCTGGTTTACCAATTTTCTAAATAAGTGAGTTAGTTAGAGTCCTTTATTATTCATTTTAAGGTAAAAGGTTATCTTAAGTGTACTGATTTGTGTCTGATATAGAGAATATAGTATGGTGAAAATAAGTTAGTATTTCTTGATGACTTAAGCTCTTGGAGGTAGTTTGTGTGCTAGGAAATGAATGTTCATTCAATGACTATTCTAGGCATACATATTGAAAGGATGGGGAGATTTGTTTGAGCTTCCATCCACAGAAAAATACCTCCCTTAAGTTTTTCTTTTCCTTTTACTACTTCTTTTTAAAAATAGCTATACAAATATAATTTCCTTTAAATCAAAAGTATAGAAGATTAATTACCATTTGAGAACACTATAGATTTTTAGTGTAGCAGAAAGCTCTTAGAAAAATAAATCCCACAATTTTATATCAAAGACATACAAAAGTGATGCTTAATGAGTTGACTGACCTACCCAAGGTGACAATGAAAGATTAAGCCAAACTTGTTTTTACTACTATGTTTTTAAAATTAAAAGACTAATATGTTACTATTGTGCTAGTAAAGACTGCATAAAAGAGCTCCTATTGTATCACAGAAAAAGTAGGATACCTGATATTTAACAACTTCATTGTAATAACAAAAAATTATTCTAGAATTATGAATAATTAACAATTGCCTGCTTAAAAGTTCAATTGGTATTAATAGCAATAGCTTTTAAGAGGGGATATGGATGGACAGAAGATAGAGGTGGAAGACAGACCCCTGTTCACTGCATATGCATTTTTGTTTTTGCAGTTTTTGGTCGGGGCTGGGTTTGAACCCGCCACCTCCGGCATATGGGGACGGTGTCCTACTCCTTTGAGCCACAGGCGCTGCCCACTGTGTATGTATTTAATTAGTATATAGTGAACCACATTCTTTTTCCTTTCTCAATGATTTCTGATGCTGGCAGACACTTAAAAACAATGTGTCCCAGTTCGGCGCCTGTGGCTCAAGAGGCTAGGGCACCAGCCACGTACACCTGAGCTGGCGGGTTCGAATCCAGCCTGGTCCCGCCAAACAACAATGGCGGCTGCAACCACCAAAAAATGGCCAGGCGTTGTGGCGGGCACCTGTAGTCCTAGCTACTTGGGAGGCGGAAGCAGAAGACTTGCTTGAACCCAGGAATTGGAGGTTGCTGTGATGCCACAGCACTCTATCCAGGGTGACAGCTTGAGGCTCTGTCTCAAAAAAAAAAAAACAACAAAAAACAAAAAACAATGTGTCCTATACCAGATAAAACTCAACTATCTGGCAGTAGAAAGTGAACATCGATACTTCATTTACTTTAGTTGGTAGTGTTAGAATTGTAGAACAGGTAAATCCATGTACTTACGCCTCAGTCTGCCTGTGTTGTTGTTCTTGAAGGCAAGCGAGATCCATCATATGCCTAATTTGTGCTTTCAAATCTTTGTTCTGGAGATGCAAATGGTGACAGTGAAGATCTTTTTTGAGTTCCTAAAGAAAAAAAAGGCAAAATATATTTTAGACTCTTTCATTAAAATTAAATCAGTTTCAATAAAATTTATATTCATGCCAATACTTTACAGTATTTTTGTATAATAAATGATATGTTTAGAAACAATTTTAAAAATAAGAGTTCTGGTATAGGTGGTCTAAAATATACAAGCAAGATCAGGTTTCAAGATTCCTCAGAAAATGAATGTTAGGAATTAAGAAATATACTATGATGACAGCTTTTTGGTCTATCCAATTTGTTCATAATGTGAAAATACATAAATATGGCCAGATTTTGCTTAACTGTCACTGCCCCAGGGAGGCTTTCCTGAGTGTTACATTTAAAGATGAATACATTCCACCCCCTAATACTGTCAGAGCATTCATCAGTAACAACATCATTTCTTTACAGTTTGTACCTGAACATAAAGTTTACCACCAGGACAAGAACTGTGTCTGATTAGTTCAGTGTTACAGCATACAGCATCTGGGGTTGTGTGCAATAAAAATTTCTTGCCTGCATCCACCCTTGGTATAAGCTTCAACCTAGGTAAAAGTGTGAAAATATCTTTTGTAGGTTCCATTTTTCCTAAGCCTGGGCTAACTGTCCTTTAATCTGCTACCTAAAATTACTTGTCTTTCTTCAAATCTACTAAACCTGAAGCACAGACAACATCGGCTAAGTATTACACTCACGAAAGGATGAATGGATTCGCAACCCAATAACATTCTTAGAATCTTTAATTGGGAAAATTTTAGTCAGTAGAATGAAAGAGAATGAAACGCTCTGAACATTTTTAATGGCTAAGACAGCAACCCCATACTCAGGGGAGCTAATGCCTAGAAACTCTCTCCTAGGGATAATTCCCATATCCCCATAAACCTAATCCATTTTAGCTTTAGCTTAGGAAAACAATGCAAAACATACTTTATATTTAAGAATATTAAAATTAAGTCAATTTTAATAAAACTCCTTCCGAACCTACAGTTGATTCTTTGATTCTCTAAAGGCTCACAGCTGTTTTTGTCTTTTCTTTTTAAAAGATACATCGTATGCCAGTGATAGTACTATAACAGAGACACAATGTCATTTTCTTTGTCTGAGATACATTAGGAGCTATTTATGGAGCCAGGATAATATAGTTAGAGCCCTGGCCCATTTGCTGTATGATTTTAGAGATGGGCTTAACCTTAAAACAAATCCTAACTTAAGTCTAATGTATGGCCTTTACAGAGATCAGTTTACTTGACTAAAATTTTAGAGGACATGATTTGTTTATCTTCTTGTATCACTCTTGTTTTAAAGGGACAAGGTTTGATTGTATAATTATATTAGGCTATAATGGGTCTTGGCTAGCATGTTACCTTTGGAAAACTAAGTTTATAATTTGAATCTTTTTGCCTTGACACACTAATAATTGACTCTGATTGGAAGAGCATGGCCTATTTTGGTCACTATAAGGAGGCTAGTATAAAGTATAATGAGAAGCGATAGATAAAACTTGGTAAGTGTTCATATGCCAGATCATGCTAGGCCTGGTAAATCATAACAGAGAATTTCTTCCAGGGAGAAGGCATTTTTAAAAGCAGTAAGATCAGGGTTACCTTTTGAAAGCTCGTTTGGGTTTCTATGTAGAACATGAACTGCATGAAACCTGAACATAAGCATGAAGATTAAATGTGGCAGTTGAATAATCGGGGGGTGGGGGTGGAAGTCTGAATTAGGTTAGTGGCAATAAGCCATAGAGAGTGTGGACAGATTTAGGGTGTTAAAAAGTAAATAATATAGAAGAGTATAGAGAAAATGGCACCAATTTGAGATTCAGAAGTATTGAATCTTTGTCTAGAATTAAGTGATATTGGATTGGTCCCTTTATCAAGTTATGTCTCAGTATAGGAAATAATGGCTTATAATCAAATAATTATTTCAGTTGTGAAAATTTCTGTAGAAAAAAGAACTGAAGGTAATATTTGGGGGGATGGGAATAAAAAGTTAATTTTAATATTTTTCAAGTGACTTGTCATAAAAATACGGACTTAAAAATCAATTCTAGGTTCATATTCAGGTGTATAAAAGTCCTTAAGAGAGTTCTTCAGATTCTGAAAAGTGTAGGAGGAAGGAAGGGATAAAGAAAGATTTTTTAAAGGATACAAAATTATGGTTAGATAGGAAGAATAAGTTCCAGTGTTTTCCACTACCATAGGTGACTATAATTAATGATAACATATATTTTCAAATAGCTAGAGGGAGGATATTGAATGTTCTCAACACAAAGAAATGCTAAGTGTTTGCGCTCGGCACCCGTAGCACAGTGGTTACAGTGCCAGCCACATACACCGAGGGTGGCGGGTTCGAGCCCGGACCGGGCTAGCTAAACAACTGCAACAAAAAAATAGCCTGGCGTTATGGCAGACATCTGTAGTCCCAGCTACTTGGGAGGCTGAGGCAAGAGAATCGCTTAAGCCCAACAGTTTGAGGTTGCTGTGAGCTGTGACACCACGGCATTCTACTGAAGGTGACATACTGAAACTGTCTCGGAAAAAAAAAAAAAAGAAAGAAAGAAGAAATGCTAAGTGTTTGAGATGGACATGTTAATCATCCTGATCTAATCACTATACATGATGTGTATTGAAACATTTTGTGCCTCATGATTATGTATAATAATTATTTGTAAATTTAACAACTACAGTCCCAAACAAGAGAAAAACACAATTAAATTCAAAAAGGGGAGAGGGGGAAGGGTATTTAGTAAGTTTCCATCTTTTGGGTACAATGAGGGGGTATAGGGCACACTTCTTGCATGAAGGACTCAACTATAGCTTAGACTTTGGACTTTATCTTACAAATATGAATAATGTAACCTAATTGTATATACCCTCATATTAACCTGAAATAAAAAAAACCCAACATATAAAAATAAAATTAAACTTAAATAAGATAATTCTAGGAGATATACTGCTAGAAAAATCAGACTTGATCATATTGAAAAATTTACGAATTTACTGAAATAATCCAAATAATATGAACTTTACAAACACTAATAAGTTGACAAAAAGCAAAAACAAATTAGTGGTAGTGATGATAATAAGAATATTGTATCATTTTTTATATTGGGAACTTTTGATAAATATGGGATAACAAAGGTGAACTAGTAAATTTCTAAACTTGTTGACATTTTTGCTTCTTTATTTTATTTTAATTTTTTGGGACAGAGTCTCACTATGTCGCCCTGGGTAGAGTGCCGTGGTGTCATAGCTCACACACTAACCTCAAACTCTTGGGCTTAAGTGATCTCTTGCCTTAGCCTCCCAAGTAGCTGGGACTATAAGCGCCTACGACAACACCTGGCTATTTCCCGGGTTTGAATCTGCCAGCCCTGGTGTATGTGGCCGGGGCCCAGCCATTTTTTGCCTCTTAAGTAATAAACAAGTTCTTAAGTACTTCCCAAGTTGGACTTGAGCTCTAAGGAAGAATGTGACATGAACAAACATACTAAATTATAATATGAGCACAATAAAAATTAAATCAGGATTGTGAGAGGTGAAAACACCCTAGTAATATCTGAAAAGTATATACATACATATTAAATTTTTTTTACGAATATACTTAATGTGACTGAACTGTACACCTGAATATGGTGAGGTGATCACAAACAAAAAATTATTTAGAACCTTCATGAGAAAGTTTCTGCCCACGAGAAGGGCTAAATAATCTATTAAAATATCATACCCATAAGTAATAATTAAAAAATGAAAGAATCTCCAGTTATTTTTAAAGAAGGTCCAAGTTTAATGTTAACAAAAATATCTGAAATTTTATATAGTTTAGAAAAAGATAATCTTAAGACTATGACTATTTTTGATATACATACTCTCCAAATAACCAATTAAATAAGTTGTTTGGTGAAACAAACCAAAAAGTACTGTCAACATTCAACACCTGCTATCTATCTAAGAGAATCAGCTCTTGTGCATTAAATGAGAAATACTAATTTGGCCAGGGTTATCAGGTGTTTTCTTTCAAAATATTTCATCCAGAAAATGGTTTCAGTACTCTTTAGGTACACTGGTAGAGAGTGCTGCATTCCATGAGCCTCTGCATCTTTCGATGACAGAGAAGATATAGCATGGAAGTTTAGGAACTACCTTTTATAAGCCATCCTAGGCAATCTCTATCAGAATTCATTGACAAGTTATTGCTTTTTTTTGCTTATTCCTCTTAAATCATTATATCATCTTAAAATGGACATAGTACTTTAAAAATGCTTTTGCCTTTTAAAGTAGATATTCTTAAAGTGCTAATGAAAAGGCTTTAGGAAACTTAAATGACTTAATTAAAAAATATGAAAAATTGAATGAATGTGATTTTTTTCAATCTCCATTTGAGATAAAAAAAAGTCTATATAGCTTTGATTAGATTCTCAAAGATATCTATGACCCCCACAAAAGACTGGAATCATTGTTCTGGAGGATAAACAGAAAGTGTTCTATATGATGATGCTAACTTAGTTATGCTCCTTCTGTGTGCACCTTGTTTTGTCTACTGACGTCGTTGCTGCTGAGACTGTTAGTAAATTACTATTAATCAACCATTACATTTTTTAAGTGCTGTTAGGCCTTTGAATACAATTCATTTAAGTTCAGAATCTCTTAAATATATTTATAGGTGAGAATCTAAGACACTGATATTAAATGGTTTGTCCAAAGTTACACAATTAGTGTTAGAGTTACTATTTAAAACAACTATCAAGTATCAGAATTACCAAATACACTAACTCCAGTTTTTCTTTTTTTTGGGTGGGGGTTCAAGGGAATATTTAAAAATGCTTTACAAACTAAGTTTTACCGCTGTAAAATATTACTAGAGTATACTGGCTAATATACTTTTAATAAGAGATTTTGATGATTTTTAGAATGACTGAGGTGTAAATCAAATTTTGGACTGATATTCAATAAATCTCAACACTAAAGAACTATTTGTCTTATGCTGTCTTCTTAGGAAACAGGTTATCTACTGCTTGCTGCTTCTTTACAACTCTGAACTGTCATCACTGACTTCCATTGCGAGTCTCTTCTCTCTAGTCACGTCTGAGCTTTCATAATAAAAAGATAACCACTTACAACCATTGCTAGCCAAACAAAGAGCCTATTCTCTCTTTTTTTTTTGAGACAGAGTCTCAAGCAGTGGCCAGGGGTAGAGTGCCATGGCGTTACAGCTCACAGCAAACTCAAACTCCTGGGCTTAAGCAATTCTCTTGCCTCAGCCTCCCAAGTAGCTGGGACTATAGGTGCCCCCACAATGCCTGGCTATTTTTTCTTGTTGTTGGAATTGTCATTGTTGCTTTAGCTGGCCCAGCCAGGTTCGAATCCACCAGCCTTGGTCTATGTGGCTGGCGTTATAACCACTGTGCTATGGGCACTGAGCCAGAGCCCATTCTCTTAATAATGATGCTTTGGCTAATATCTCTGAATGTTAAGTATCACTAGCATTTGTTACTAAATATTTCATATTTTCTTTCATCTATTTTCAGTCTGGTGTGCTCTTGTAGAAATGTGAAGATTTTAGAGGGCTAGATATTAATTAGCTGATAAACAGTACAGAATTTCAGAAGAGCATCATCAAAGTAAAGATTTTAGTTGTTCCTCATTTTAGAAAAATGTTGAAAAGTCATTCTTGTAAAGTAGTAGATATTTGGATGAAGTTGTTACTTTACAGTAGTTGCGTTAGCTGTTTCTCCCATATTCATTTTCCTCTAATTGTGTTCAGGGTGATTATACAAAAGAAAGAAACCAACCAAAATAAATAAATAAATAAATAAATAAATAAATAAATAAATAAACAAATAAATAAATGGCACTTTTCCAGACTTCAACACTCCCTTGTACTCAGGGCTAGCCATGTGACATAATTCTAGCCAACTGGTAGTCTGCAATGAATTTTTGAAAAATCTTTGTTCTCCTGATATAGATATCACTTTTCCCTTTCTTTTTCTCTTTTTCTGGCCTAGGGGTGAACTTGAGACTAGAGATGAAATAATAATATGATCATGAAATGACAAGCATGATGATAATATTGATAACATTTTGGAAGTATTAAATTAGCAATGCACTACATTACTACCTAGACTTATTAAGAGAGCATAATACAACCCAAAATGGTTAAGGTGCTAAAGTCAGATTACTGTAACTTTCTAAGAGAAAACAATTCTAACACAATAAAGCCATTAGTTGTCATTACTCATCACTGTACTTTGCAAATATAACTGTTTGCCATTCTAAGTTGGAATGACTTCATTTAAACACACAAATCTTTGAAGTCAACTTTCTTTAGCCACAATACAATAGAGAACACATTTAAAACTATTTCTCCACAAATTATCAAGATTTAAAACAAATTACCTACCTGATGAATCCTCAAGATTACTTTCAAACAGAATTAAAGAGCTGCTTCATAAAAGGATGTAATCACTTAAGATTATTAAAAATTAACTTACTCTTCTAAAAGTACAGAAAGCGTAAATCTAGTAGGTAATTTGCAAGTGGAAGGTATATTCAATTAATTAACAACAAAATGAAACAATAAAATCTCAGAGACATGGGCAATAGTTGTCATATGAAAGATATTTACTCAATAAAAAAGATAATGGGTTTTAAGGGTTCAGTTCTTACAAATTAAATCTGAACACACAGACGCATGTGTACCTTTGGAATATGACCATTTTGACCTAAGAGTCTCATTTCGTTTTCCACGCGACAGAGCCAATTAGTATTCGCATCAAATTGCTTCAGCTCCTCCTCCCTCTTTTTCTCCAGGTAGCAGCGACGAGTTTTTAACATTGCAAGTCTATGATCTCGCTTGCAAGTGGCCTGAATGAAACACAATTTATTTAACAGAAAACCTAATTTTTATATTTGATGTGATATTAAATAATAAACTAGTATATTTTCTTACACATGTTACTGTAGTCAATCAAGTTAGACTATACTATTTAAATACATTTCCTTTTTGAAGCTTCACAAAAATAGTGCTTATAGGAAAATAGAAAATTGAGTTGAGTCTGTTTTATAAAGTTACATGTTGAGAATTTATGGCTTTCAGAAATATAATAACCAAATAGAAGACTATAATAGCCGTGTTTGTGTGTGTGTGTGTTTGTGTGTGTGTTTATGTGTGCACGAATATACTTTCCTTTCAGTATGCTGGGTTTGAAAAGTTCATACAAAGTCAGATAAGTTCCATGATCTTATTCAAAACCAAAGCAGATGTATAACCTGCTCTGTCTTTTCTCCAATTTGAAAGGTGTGAAGAAATAAAGTGATTTATTGTTCTTTGCTTATAAAATGATAGAAAAGAGATCTTGAATTGGAGGGCTTATCAGTATCTGCTCTTGCCTGTTGGTTGGTTCAGGACCTATCATGGATATTCTGAATATTCTTGCTATTTTACCTAGGCACAAATTGAGATTTAAACTGGCCCTAAGGAGTCTTAAACACTCTCATGGAAACATGGGCCAGAATATCTTGAACTGTCTGGGCTATTTGCCAATAGACATTAAATTCAATAATTATCAGACTTGATGGGTATATCTGAAATAAATCCCCATAGATTAGAACAAGTTTTGGAAGCAGGGAACTAAAAAAAGAAAAAGAGCAGGAACTAGATTTAAACTTGATCAAAAACCGTATCTTCTTTGGGAGATAAATACCTTTTCCTTAATTACTTTTACAAAAGATGTATTATTGACATTTGGAACATACAACCAAAAATATGGTTATCGGGTGGTGCCTGTGGCTCAGCGAGTAGGGCGCCGGCCCCATATACCAAGGGTGGCACGTTCAAACCTGGCCCCGGCTGAACTGCAAAACAAAAAAATAGCCGGGCGTTGTGGCGTGCGCCTGTAGTCCCAGCTACTCGGGAGACTGAGGCAAGAGAATCGCCTAAGCCCAAGAGCTGGAGGTAGCTGTGAGCTGTGTGACGCCACAGTACTCTACCGAGGGCCATAGAATGAGACTCTGTCTCTATGAAAAGCAAACAAACAAACAAAAAAAAAAACATGGTTATCTTCATCAGGATATATATGAGCCTATGAAAGAGTTAAGATCAGGAAAGGTAAAGATAGCTATCATGACGCCACTACCAAATCCTAGATACCCATAAAATTTCACTTGACCTTCCTTTCCAGGGAAATACAGGGGTCATGGAGAAGTGGACGAAGGAAAAATGGTTGGTAGGCACTGTCATTCTCGCCAAGGTTCTTGACTATTTATTGTTGTTTCTCTTGTTAATTATATCTCAGGCACTGTTTCTCAAGTTAAGACATTAACAAAAACAAAACAAAACCCCTCAAAAAAATAAAAAGGCTGGGTAATTAAAAGGATAAAACAAAACAAACTGTAACCTATCAAACTGATCAGAGTGCCAGGAAGAAAACTGACTCAATGCTATAACGCAAGGTTCTCCACATGTGGTACAGGGATTCCCAAGGATCTCAGATAATAAGGTCAAAAACATTTTTATAACACTAAAAAGTTATTAGCCTTTTGTATTCTTATTTGCTCATACATTTAAGTTTGCTGTAGGACTTTCCAGAGGGTAAATGATATGTAGTATCACAACACTATGTGTAACAAAGATGTAGATATGAGAATGCAGTTGATATAAAAAGTCAGGCATTAAACTTGCAAAAATTTAGAACAATGCCACTCTTCTTCCTTTCTATTTGTTTCAGAAAATTAGCTATTTTTCATAAAAATGTTATTTATGTAATCATACAATAAGCTGATTTTATATGAATGTATTTTTGTAAATCTGTTTAAATTTCTAATAAAACAATATTGTTAGAGGGACTCCATGTAAAGAAAAGCTCTTTGAAGTTCTAAATAAATTGGAAAGGGGACCTGAAACTTGAACTTTAGATTCACTGCTGCAACAGAAGGTGGAGGCTGTCATTTCTTGACTTTTTCTGTGATGTGGCAGGTGTGAAAATTTAGGCAAGTCAATCTCAGTGGTTCTTTGAGTCACAATATATGAAAAATGAAGATGAAAATATTGTATCTGCCAGAAGGCAGACAACTAAATTATCTTTATTTTGCTTTAATATTTAAAACAATTATTGTGGGGATGCGTAGAAAATAGGACAGGAAATGATCTGTAGGTCTGATTGTAACAGCATTTAATACAGAAAATCTTAACTGAAAGTGCCAAAAGGTCTGTTTTCAACTTTTTCTTTCTAAATGTCTATCAAGCCAGGTGCTGTGGCTCATGCCTGTAACACTAGCACTTTGGGAGGCTGAGGTGGATGGACTGCTTGAGCTCATGAGTTTGAAATCAGCCTGATCAAGAGCAAAACCCTGTCTCTACCAAAAATAGAATGGAAAAACTGAGGCAAGAGGATTGCGTGAGCCCAAGACTTGGAGGTTGCTGTGAGCTATGATGATACTACGGCACTCTACCAGAGGGACAGCTTGAGACTCTGTCTCAAAAAAAAAAAAAAAAAAAAATAAAGCTATCAAATGTATCCTTTATGATGGTTCTATATGAGGACATTTTCCATCAGCTTACTTCTATTGAGCTATTGCTCTGAAATGAATTCCAAAATGTGCATGTGAAACCCTGACATTATAGTGAAATATTTCCCATTGAGGTTTCAGAAAAGCTTTGTACAGTTCATTAACAAAATCCCCAGAAGACCACAAAAGTCTTAAGAGAGAACAACCTGTAATTCTAAAATTTTTCATTTGTTTTTTGAGACAGTCTCACTCTACTCCCGGGTAGAGAGTGCCATGGTATCATTATAGCTTGTAGCAACCTCAAACTCCTGGGCTGAAGTGATCTTCTTGAATCACTCAGCCTCTGAAGTAGTTGGGACTACAGGAGCCCACCACTAGGCCCAGCTAGTTTTTTCTATTATTAGTAGAAATGTGGTCTTGATCTTGCTCAGGCTGGTCTTGAACTCCTGAGCTCAAGCAATCCACCCACCTCAGCCTTCCAGGGTACTAGTGTAATTCTAAAATTTTAGGTGTTACTATTGCTTTGTGCAAAAGGATTGCTAATATTTTTTCATTAAAAATAATCTTACAGATTATTTAAATGGCCATAAATCTACCCAGGAGCTTCACTTTTATTCTGATTTCAGAGTCCATATTCCAGAACTATTTTATAGCTGAATCAATGTTATGAGATTCTTTTAGTACCTCTGTCAATAAACCTCTTTTGGAGAGGACCCAAGACTTATAAACATTCCTTGTCTTATGAAGCAGTTTGGTTAAACTACGGTTTGAAAGTTCTTTGTAAAAACAAAACAAAACAATTCAATTAAGAGGCATCCAACCTGCAGCCCATAGGCTTCATGTAGATTATTTGACGACTGTTTTGCCTATTTGTATCTCATAGAGTATGCCAGGACCTTTTCATCATCTTTTCTTAGTGTTTTTGTATTTAACATGTGGCCCAAGACAACTCTCATACTTTCAATGTATGGCAGAAAAGGAAAAAGATTGGACACCCTGGCAAGACATTTTCCTATTTTTCTCCAATGGCTTTAATCAATATTAGTTTTCATCTCCTTTGTTTAGTCTCATAAGAACAGCTATAAAAACTGGGACTATGTGGCCTCAAATGAACACAAGTAGGAGATCATAAAAGGCAACTAACTTTGAACAAAGGTTAGGATACTGTGTAAAAGAATAAAGATGAAAACAGAAAAACAAGAAAAAGAAAACCAGTCAAATTCATTCCACTACTCTACGTGTTTATCATCCTAGACACCCACATTCAAAATTCACTAGGGAAATTAAGATGGAGTAAAATAACAATCATCTAAATTAGTTTGAGGAATCAAACAGACCAAACTTATTAACTGTACTAAATTAATAATATTCAAATTTTTTAAAAAGGGTACTCTTATTGTAAACTCTGGTAATGCTTTGAAGACTGTCTTTCAGCTACAAAAAATAGATGTTAGGTTCCTGGCAACCAACATTTCTACAATCCGTCTCACTATCCTATCTTCCTGATCTATTGTCAGTAATTCCCAATATAACAAATAGGTATTATTTATATGATGTGCCAATGCTAATCCATCCACAGTGGTTAGCTCTGGCTACTGGCAGATTCAGTGAAAGTGTACGGTAATTGATCGATGCTATCCTGCTATAGATACGGGAGTGGGAATTGGTAGGAAATTTTGAATAATATTGTCCTACGTCATATCATATTGTCCTACAAATAATGCTCTGTTCTGGTCAAATTGATATCCTATCTTGACTACACTGTATTTGTTTGCAGTATTCCCACTGACATTCTCAAGCAAGGTTCAGTACAAATTTCATCTTTCCAGCAAGAAGTCTTTTGTAATCACAATAGGAAGCCACTGTTTTCTCTTCTGAATATAGTTATAGCATTTATAGTACAGCGAAGTGATTAAGAGTGCAAACAGCTGAGGTTTAATAATGGTTCCGCCATATTATTAGCTAGTAACTCCAGACAACTGACTTGAATTTTCAGTGCTCCATTCCTCACAAATGGTAGTACTACTGGATCTATCTCAGAAGCTTGGTAGAAATATTAATCTATGCAAAGAATCTTGAAAAATGTCTAATACATAGTTATTAATAATATTATGTTTTTATCATTAGTACTTACATAACAATCATACAATGTGCTATAATTTTTATTATTTTATTGCTCCAACTAAAATGTAAATAATCGAAAGGCATACGCCATCTCATACTTTTCTTTACCTCTACTGTGTCTAGCACAAGGCTTTACATATAAACAAAACTGTTTAGTAAGAGTTTAAATGTTGAGATCCTAAGTTAGTATCAGCTTTCCATGACTACATTTCTTGTCTTTTGTCAAAAAGTAAGTTAGGTAATTGTACATTGAAAAAATTGACAGGTATTTACCGGTTATCTACATAAAATTGAAAAGAATTATTATTCCCATAGAAAATTGGAAGAAGTGCTAATAATTACAATAAAATATATAATTATTATAATATATGAAGGCCTCACAATTGATTAAGTTCCTGAACTCATCCTAGAAGAAGTGCTACATACTTCACTGCTGAATATCATTATGCTCACATTCAAATTACTCCCCTTGGGAAGTATGCACCCATGCCAGTGCCTCGTTTACTCCACAAAGCACATCTAGAACTCTTTTGGAATGACCATCAGAATTGTCATTGTACAGGGCCTGACAATTAAGTTTGTGAACTTGACACCATGCGCTTTCACTGGCAGCACTGTACACACTCAGTAAGGTTTCAGAATGCTGGTATATCAGTGTCTCACAGCTGTGTTTAGGTCAGCATGTGGCAGTGTCTTGCCTGAGTAGCATGTATCATTGTTCCGTGTTTTTGTGTGTCACACAATGACAGCTTTGATGGCCATTCCCAAAAAAAGAGTTCTAAAATTATTTTGAAGGGTGGGCTAAGGTAGGCACTGACGTTGGTGCATAGTTTCCCAAGGGGAGTAACTTGAAGATAATCATAGTGAAATTCAGTGAGGTATGCAGCACTTATTCTAGGATGAATTTGCAAACTTAACTGTCAGATCACGTATAAGATGGTAGTATTTTAAGAATTCATAATCACATGAAAGGGGTTCACAACAATAAATTGATAAATTAATCCTATGAGATATCCTGTTAGTTGGAAGCCACCACATTTATCAAAAAATACTGGCAACAATTTTGCATTTCAGGAAGGTTAAAGTACAAATATAGCAGGAAAAAATAAAATCAAAGATATAAATTTAGTTTCTTTTCTGCCTTAAAAGAATGTAATATTTTAGATGCATCATGAAAAACAAAATTAAAAAGGAATTTTCAATAATATATAAGGAATAAAAAGCAATTGGTAAGTACTAATTTTGATAGCATAATTTAATAGCTACTGACAAATTGGTATCAATGATATATTAGTTAATGCTTTATAATTAATTTTTGGTATATCATCTTTCCCATTTTATAAGCTATAAAAATGAAATACTACTTTTTAAGTACTATAAGATTTGATGGTTTTTGAACATTAAGAAATAAAAAATTTTTATATAGAATTGTTACTTCTGTGAAGGTGGAAAAAAAGACATGTTTAAGGTGGTAATCTAAGAGGACTAAGTACTTACTCATAAGACAAAATTTTAAAATGAGTAAAATACAAATACATTCTATGTATTTATTACCTGTGCAATTACATTACATAAAACAGATATAATGATTAAATCAATAAATATCAAAGATGGGAGGAATAATTATCCAATATTTTCCAAATGCTTATTCTTAGGAATCTTTGGAGATCTGTAGTTCCACATGTCTAAGTATATATTTATTTTATACTGCTCGGAACTCAAACTTCCTCAATTTACATCTAACTAGCCCTTGAAAATATTAGCCATAATTTTTGGCATATTGCCCTTTCTCCTTTAAATATCTTCTGGAATGAATATTAGATAAATATATGACATCATTTTTTCTTATTACATGAAGTCTATCTTTCACTTAACAACATTTTGTTCATATAGGCTATCTCTATGCTGCATTTGGCACAATTTTCTCAAATCTATCTCCCAGTTCCTTAACTCTCTCTTAATCTGTCATCTAACATGTAAAAAAAGTATAGGGATAAGAGCACAGGCTTTATATATTTTTTTTATTAAATCATAATTTATATATTCTTTTTATTAAATCATAACTGTGTACATTGATGCATTTATGGGGTTCAGTGTACTGATTTGATAAACAATGTGAAATGCTTACATTGTACTGATATACACATCCATCACCTCACTTACTTATTAGTTGTGGTAAGACAATTATACTCTTTTTTGAAATGTAGCATTGCATTATGCATATTAATGAGGTTCCCCCAAATACCCTTCCTTCTCCTGGCCTCTCTGTCCCTTCTCAAGAGTATAGGCTTTAAAAGCAGCTTGTTTGAGTTTAAATAATAGTTCAGCCACCTATGGGCAAAATGACTTACTTGTGCTTTTGATTTTCTTGATTATGTGGATAATATTATTAAATTATCTTTTAGGTTTTCTGAGAATTAAATTCTATCTATAAAGTGAGTTTTCAATTTTAGTGAATAAATCTTTAATTTCTGGGAGTTTCATGTATTTTTCCTCATATCTGGATGTACTTTTCATGTTTTTTTTTTTTTGCGGTTTTTGGCCGGGGCTGGGTTTGAACCGGCCACCTGCGGCATATGGGGCTGGCACCCTACTCATTTGAGCCACAAGCGCCACCACTTTTCCTGGTGTTTTAAACTTTGGTTTCTTTATCATTCATTCTTCTACAACTTTGTTCATTTTGTAGTTTTAACCAGATTGCTTTAGCATCTTAAGGTTTTAGGGGTTCTGTCTTATTTGCTAAGTCTACTGATTCTTGTCAGGGAGGATTATTTCTCCCTGGGTTGTATAATTTCAGACTATGAGTTCATTAGTGGTTAGAGTTGAGTGTCTTTTTCTCTAGCCTGGTTTTGCATTGCTTCTGACAGTTTTCCCAGTGGTTTCACTGCTTGGATTTTATTTAGTATATTAATTTCTCAACTTTAGGTGTTTTTCAATCAAAATACATGAGTTGTAATAATTCAAACTTCAATCATTGTGAAAAGAATACCTGTAGGGACAGTCTTAAGTGAGACATTGTTGTTGGCTGGAAAGATTTTTCTTTTCTGGTATACCCCAAGCATGAAAAATACAGACCTCGGAATTTTCCAACTTTATATTGGAGCTCTCATTTCTAACTTACTGTTTCCCTTGTGTTTCTTGCTCGAATAATGGTGTACATCAAAAACGGATGTGGGAGTGGTCTGTGTGTATGGAGGCAACAGGACAGTACAATATTGTATTTGAAAACAATAAAACTGACTAAAACTTGGCCTGCTTTGTATCAGGACCATGCACTGGCACACCTAATATTATTGAGAAAATTCTTCTCTGAAAAAAAGAATTCTGAGGCAGCACCTATGGCTCAAAGGAGTAGGGTGCCAGCCCCATATGCTGGAGGTGGCAGGTTCAAACCCAGCCCCAGCCAAAAACTACAAAAAAAAATAAATAAATAAATTCTGATTGGTTTAAGTTGAAAACTATTGCCTACATCTGGGATAAACTGCTCCTACTATACTACTTTTGGTAAATGACTCTCCCTGATTATATGAACTTCAAGTTAAGATTCCATATACTGTCAGTAAAATAACAGCTGAAATGAAGATTTTGTTGGGGAGGGTTCATTTTTGTTTCTGACACCCAGGAATTTAAATTTCTTTCTTGTACATTTAATTATGCCTTTAAAACAATGTTTGTTACATTTTCTCCAGCATTTCCAGGCGTTTGTAGAGAATGAGTAACTAAGTAACTCTGCCTATTAGATTTCTAGAATTAAAAGTCCCCATGTTTTTGAAACTGAATTATATAATTGTTAAATACCTTTTCTACTCTGTCTTCAGAACACATCATTTCTATTTGTTTATGGCACTGTTGTTGATAGAATGATTTCAGTTCATTTTCTTTTAGTAACATTTCTAACTTCAGATATTCTTGTCTGATTTCTTCTCAATTCTGGAACAAGCAGTTCAGAATTTCTTGAAATCTTTCTATTTCTTTTTCCTGTGGGTTTGAAATCATTACCTTTGCTTTGTCATTTTCATTAGGTACGGCTTGCTGTTCTTCATAGGCTTTTAGTTTTTCTTTTAGCAATAAAATCTCTGCCTTCTGCTCATTACATATCTTTACGTACTGAGTTATATGATTGTCGAGGTTAAGAACATTGCTCTTCAAAGATGATTTAATGTCCTTCCCGCGGTTAGCATACTTAAGGGTAGTATATGTGTCATCGTAGAATACAGAGGACGGACTAACAGCAGCTATGATTATAGTTTGACAGTTTCCTCCAAGAGGATTCTTTAACAAGCGAGTAAGCTTACTATTTCTGTAAGGAATATGCTGATTCTTTCTCTTTGTATCTGCTAAGGCATTGATGACATTCCCAAGAGCTAAAAGTGATCTATTAATATTTGTGCCTTCTACAAACCGGGTCCCCTTAGCACTAGTACTACTGGCACGTTCAGACCCTACCAGGTCAATGAGTGACATCTTGGCACTATGCACATTTTGATTGATACTTGCTGTTTTGTCTTGCTGTCGCAAATAAATCTGGAAAACAGCATGAGAACGAGAAGATGCAGCATTCATATCAGTGGGATGTTGTGTTCTGTTTTTGTTTCCATTATCCAATAACTGTAAAATTTCTTCTGAGGATTTGGGCTGGTGGAAAGAAAGTCCCTGAACAACCACCCCTTTTCTGGCATCTTCCCGAATAGCAAGTGGCCCTGAATTTACTAAGAGGTCACGAATCTGTTCATTATATATCTCCAGATAAGAAACTGCAGTACTGCATACTTTCTCTTCTTTAATGTCATCCATGCATTTGTAAAGGTCTACCATTGTTAGGTACATCACTCCAGGTTCAGTAGATGATCCTAGCATTGTGTGGGTCTTCCCAGCTCCAGTGGCG
The DNA here is from genome assembly GCA_963574655.1 of Perodicticus potto. NCBI lineage: Eukaryota > Metazoa > Chordata > Mammalia > Primates > Lorisidae > Perodicticus > Perodicticus potto. Next base: position 4,741 of record CAUYRH010015991.1, on the reverse strand, counting down.
CCATAGGCAAGGACTGTACAATTATATCCATTCAAAAAACTACAAAGAATTGGCTTAGTAGCGTGCTCAAAAACTTCCAACTGAGTTGAAGTTTCATCAAAAATAGCAGCAAATACAAATTTCAGATCTTTATTCTGTCTCTTCATAATATTTCAATTTGCAATTTTCTTGCCATGGAAAAAACTGACTTCTTCTTGTTTGGGATCAAAAACCAGGATATGTTTATCCACAACATGAACTACTTTATGGAATCCAGCTGCCTTTTCTTTTGTGTTTTCAGGACTTACACGAACAACTACTTTCATGTGGTGACACAGGCCTTCCTCAGTGAAAGACATTGTTGATTATTTGATTCCTGTTTCTATATTTGCTTCATTATTTCTCTCAGGCCCAGGAAAGTTTAAGACGACCACCTCACTTCAATGTCCGCCTCCAGGAGGTTAAAACTCAACCAGGATATTCAAACCCAAGCCAGCTTCGTCAGTACCTCATCTCATTGGCTGCCACTCTTGTGACATCATCACGTCAGACGGTACAGCGGCACGGTGCGGCTTGGAGCCAGGAGGCTCCGTATTTATTTATTTTTTTATTAAGTCATTTGAAAATAAATCATAAATACATTTATGTCATTATGGGGTTCAGTGTGTTGATTGATTGTACAAATTGGAGTGCTTACATCCTACTAATCAACATAGCCTTCACCTCATTTACCCAATTACATTATTAAGACAATTGTGTTCTATACCTGATAGATCCAACTTGTACTTGCAATATGCTCCATACGTGTGGTCCCCCTACTAATCCTCCCTCTATCGACCCAGTCCCACTCCCTTCCCCACTCTTTCGCTTCCCTCCTTCACCCTGGGCTAGAGTTTTGTTTCATTTTTCATATGCAAGTGTGAGTGATTATAAATTGGTTTCACAGTAGTACTGAGTACATTTTTTTGTGGAAGTCAATCCATATTTGACCTATGGAAACTCACTTCAGTTGTCTTCTATATCATTTCGGCATGTTCCCATTATTTTGTGCACTTATTTTTACTTTCTGACACACATTTCAGGCTTATCTTGTGCTTTTCTTGACCTTGGACTAATTATCAATCACTTTCTCAAGAAGACATGTTTCTTTTATTGAAAAAGAGTACCTACAAATAAAAATTCTTGCTATGCCACATTACTGTGGCTGAGCTTTTATACAAGTTGTAAAACCAAGTCCTCTGAGCTCTTCCATTTCCTTTCCTCGGTGGAAAAAGGCTTTTCCTGTCTGTGTTGACTGTGACAGTAACTGGGGAGGGGTGACACACTCCCGGGCTGTGTCGACTGTGACAGTAACTGGGGATGGGTGACATTCCCTGACTTTGATGCATCAACTACTGTCTCACTGAGTCACATGCACGTGATGTCGACCAGCTCCAGGACAGCACAGCCACAGAAACTGTCACAGGACTGTAGCCCTTGTGGCCACCTTGCCTTATGAATTTAGCTCAACCCCAAGCTACTCTTATTGCACTGGTCGTGGGGTTCACAGCAACTCAGTCTTGAGGGAGGAGGACTTTTGTGTGGCTGATCTGGTCTAAATGTCCCTTCCACAGGCACTGACACAATTTCTGTACTCAGCATGGGAGGTACCACTGGCAGATGTGTGAGGGATGGTGTAGGAAATACCAATTGTCTTTTCTGCCCCCTTCAGTGCCTTTTTCTTGATACATTGTTAAAGCCAAGTAATATGACAACTCATCTGGTTGTTGTGCTTCTGTTGGGCTTCTTTCTGTGGACAGCATTTGAATTGGGTGTTCATGCAGAAGGGCAGTCACTAGAGGTTTCTGTTTGACTTTCCTGCTCCAGCCCTCATCTGAGCAGCGTTGTTTCTGATGAGAGGTCAACTGTTGACATTGTTGGAGTTTCTGTGCATGTGATGAGTTGGTTATTTCTTTGGGTTTCATGGTTTTCTTTCTTTAACTTTCAGCCTCCTGGCATGATGTGTCTGTATTTGGATCTCTCTGTGTTTATCTTACTTCGAATCTATTCAGCTGGGATACAGATGAGATCTTACCCCTCATGGAAACTTCAGGCATTAGTTTTGAATATTTTCCTGATTTCTCACTCTTTCCCTCCTTAACTGGCACTCCAGCTCACACTTATTGGTGCAGTGAAGTGTGTCCCAATTGGTGCAGTGAAGTGTGTCCCAACATCCATACGGCTCAGTTTGTTTCCTTCATTCTTTTCTCCTCTATTCTTAGGATCATATAATCTCTCTTGCATAGTCATGAAGCTTGCAGGCTTTGACTTCTTTGGATTCAAATGTGAATCAGAATCCCGTTAGCTCATTATTTCAGTTATTTTAATTTTTATTCAAAAATTTTCATTTGGTTGCTATTTTTTTGAACTATGGCATCAAGTGTTTCCTGCATATCCTCTACTGGATGTGACACTATCATTGAATCATCCTTTTCTTATTTAATAAGTGCAGTTACCTTTAGGACTTTGAACATATTGACAGTGTGTAATTTTAGGGTTTTTCCTGTTGAATTTGTAAACTTAGCCCTCTTGCAGGCACATGTTCCTTTGTAGAGGTTGCAATTTTCTGTTCATATATGTTCCTTGTAATACTTGTTAAAACTCTACATTTTATATATCACAGCTTCTAGGTATATTTCCTCCCAATTTGAATCATCTCTTCCTTAATTTATTGGTTTAATGAGTGGCTGGATCTATTTAATGAAGTTTCCTTCCCCTACACATTGTTCCTTTGATTTTTGTCTCAGAGCAAGCAGCCTTGGACATGTTCACGTGACCTGGGATAACAGCGGCTTTAGGAAGCATTTTCTGGATTTTAACTCTTAGTTTAGCTGTTAGCCTTCACAAATTTGTGGCTGAATCATCTACTTCTTTTGTTAATGCCCTGGGGGCATAAATCGCTCCCCAGACTGATTCAATAACATTTTTGGCTACTTTACTGGGATACTTTTTGAGGTAAGTAATTTAATCTGTTTTGGTATCAGGTAGGTGCTTCTGATCTTTTTCTTGGGTTCTCCCCTGAGAAAATAGAATGCCTCTGACTGTGCTCTCATCTCTGATGAAGGTACCACCTTCTTTTTAAGAGCCAACCAGCAAAAGTTCCACATTTTGGCAGCATCCTGGCTTGAACTTCCTACACTTTGTTTCAAAAAGTAAATTACTCTTGTGAAAGCTTTGTAGCTGTCTGGCTGTGGCCTGTCTCCCCCATTGGGCAAATCTGTAACCCAGAGCTAAGTGTTGGAACAGCGATGCACGTCTCTCTGAGTGTTCTCCATACACTCAGAGTAGGGACCAGCTCCTGTTATTATTGGTTGGCTGCCTCTGTCATGAAACCTCTAGGCCACAACAAGCTGATGGTATAGGTGTTTGGAACCCTGCTTTCTTCACGTGCCATTGAAGAAAAAAACCTCTGGTCGTTGACTATAGTCTAACTTGCCTAGGATTTAGAGTCTGTAAGACATAGTTGTGGGGCATGTGTCAAAAATTCAGGAAGCTGGCTTGGTGCGTGTGGCTCAATGGGCTAAGGCACCAGCCACGTACACCTGAGCTGGTGGGTTCGAAACCAACCCGGCCCACCAAACAACAATGACGGCTGCAACCAAAACAAACAAACAAACAAATAAACAAACAAACAAACAAACAAAATGGCCGGGCGTTGTGGCAGGCGCCTGTAGTCCCAGCTACTTGGGAGGCTGAGGCAGGAGACTCACTTGAGCCCAGGAATTGGAGGTTGCTGTGAGCTGTGATGCCATAGCACTCTATCCAGGGTGAGAGCTTGAGGCTCTGTCTCAAAAAAAAAAAAAAAAAAAAAAAATTCAGGAAGCTCTTTCCTGTCCATAGTATGTTATCTCCCTCTGAGTGTGTGCTGTGGGGTGGGAGCTCTGGGGTCTTGTCTGCAGGACCTGGAGCCCAGAGTTCATTCAGTCCCCCTGAGCTGGGATCGTGGGAGAGGGCAGGCCAGAGAGTAAACCCCACAGGACCTTACTGCTTTTACCAACTTAGCAGATTTTCTTGAATCAGTGCAGGTTTATTTCTTTTTCCTTTATGCCATGAGGACAAATTCTGGTTTTAATATCTGTTGGAATAATTTTCAGTCGTTTTTTTTGTTACATTTGGGAGCTGGTTTATGGCACTTCCCACATCACCAGTCAGGAAATGATGGGACCAATGTTTTCTTCTAAAATTTCCCTCTCCCTTCTTGTCATAACTTTATTTAATGCAGTTTCTTCCTCAACATCCATTTTTAGGCACTTTCAGTATGCCTACCCTGTCCTTTGGCTTTGTTAAAACTTTTCTTCTTCATGAGGTTGTCTGTTATGTGGGTCACCTGTCTCTCATCCCACTGACTCAGAAATCCAATGCATGCCCTAGTGATGGCCATGATATAACCTAATGGTCACCACCATTCATTTAATAATGTACCCCACCCCTTTCTGTTTTCCTTAAACTAGACATTCCCAAACTCCCACAGGACAGTCTAAGGGGTGACACTCAGGGACCTTTACTGAGGCCCATCCCATAGGCCTTCTCTCTTACTCCTTTTCACACTTCTGGTTGAGCTCCTGCCACATTTGAACTCCCAGTCACTTTCCCTGTTGTCTTCTGTATTCTCTTTGGGACTTGTGAGTCTTAAATTTCGTCTATTCTACGAATTGATTTCACTTCCTCACTGTTGTGCCTGACAGGACACATGAAACCAATTCCCTCCTCTTTTGTTACAGCT
>CAUYRH010015989.1:0-44373 GCA_963574655.1 Perodicticus potto | reverse complement strand
AGCCTTCCTAATTTCTATGCATTTCTCTCCTCTGAGACATATCCTAATCTCAGGAACCATGCACACAAAATGGCAACCATCTTTGGTAGCACTTTTTCCAGAATGAAACATCTGAAATCTCCAACCAAATCTAGACTAACTGATGCACATGTGCTTCACTTGTTAATGACTAGCAGTGACAAATATGGAATCGGACATTGACCATCTCATTAGCCAAAAGCAGGCCGGCCCATAGTTCCCATTGAAATACTGGTAAGTTTGTTGATTTAACTTTATTTGTTTTTCATTTTAAATATCATATTTGTTCCTGTTTTATTTTTTTACTTCAAAATAAGATATATGGAGTGTGCATAGGAATTTGTTCATAGTTTTTTTTTTTTAAACTATAGTCCGGCCCGCCAACAGTCCAAGGGACACTGAACTGACCCCCTGTTTAAAAAGTTTGAGGACCCCTGCCCTAGGGGCACAAATAGCTTTGCCAAGGCTACCTGGTGAGAGGAAGTCATCAGGACTAGGCTACTGGCTTTACTTTCAGCTCCACCTCAACAATTAAAAGAGGCAAAGACCTATTTCTGTCCCATGAGGCTGTCAAACAGGCTGCCTCTTCTTCATGTGATGTATGGAGTAATTTTGTTGTGTGATTTTGAGGGTGGTTGTATTCACACATGCCTGAGTTGACCAGATGGGGATCTGCTCGTTGTGGGAAGGGGGGGTACCCACGCAGGCTAATCTCTAGCTAATCTCTTCCCAGCTCCAGCCCTATTACCATCATCTGTCCCCAGGACACTGAGCAGACGGGGCATAAGGTGCAGTCGGCCCCCCCTCCAGGAGGTACAAGCCAAAGGGATCATCCCTATTTGTAGACCCTTAGAACAGTGGCTGGCATGTTATTAAAAAATATATAATGATTTGCTAAGTAAATACAGTAAAGGTAAAAAGACAAATGGTCACACTGTGCTGATGTAAAGAGTTAAGTGTAAGCGTGTAGAGAGCCAAGGATCGATGGGAAAAAGCAAAGCTCTCGGGACTGTGATGAAGCACCATGATAAAGCATACTCTGAGTAAATAAAATGTGCTGCTCTAACCGGTTTTCAAGGAAGAAAATTAGAGGGTTTTCTCTTTTGAATAATAAGGAAAAATAAGAAAATTTCAAAATGCAGTTTTCTGGCAGCAAGAAGTCATTAAGTAAATAAACGATGGCACGACCTGCACAATGGAATACCACTGCATTATTAAAAATGACGAGGAAGAATGTTTAATGTCACAATAAGATATGAATGTTATGGTAAGTGGGGGTGGCAAGTTACAAAACAGCATATAAAATGTAATAACATCTTTGTGAATAAAAATATTTGTTTGCCTTAGCTTAAAAGCTTAAAGACTACAAAAATGTCTGAAGTGGGTATCTCTCAGTGGAAAGCTATGTTTGCTTTATGCTTTTACGCTTAACCTGTATTTTTAAATTTTCAACAATGAATGTGTATTGTTTACAATTTTTTAGTTAGATAAAAAAGACTGAAAATTTTTGTGGCTACCTAAAATACTTTAAAATAAATTCTGGAAAAAGTTTACTCTTATTTACATAATTGAAAGGTTAAGGTACTCATTTTAAGGCAGAATTAGTAACCAGGATATTTGACCCTTACTAGGGGTGGAGGATGCAAACACTTTCTTTTCTTTCTTTTTTTTTTTTTTTGCAAACACTTTTACCCTTGGAGATAAAACCTGGCCGCCAAAGATGTAAGAAGAAAAAGTTTTATAGAGCCAATAGCAAATTGGTTTCATATCCTGAGTAGTAACAGATATTTCATTCGAAGATGCTTAATTACCTTCACAAATACCGAATTCTGAGCCTATACATTGGATCAGCAACTCCAGGTTGAATTTGGAGACTTAGTTATTTTATGTGGGGATTCTATGAGCAGAAAAGCAGCCACAATCATATTTCCACATGAGAGGAAAGAGCACAGAGAATAAGGGACTACACACACACAGGTGTGAAGAAAGTGTTGCTGCTTAACATTCCTGCAGGTGCAGAAGAGTGATCTTGGAAAGTTCAGGACATAACATTTGGGGGAAGGAGGCACCAGGCCATCACTCTTCAGAGAAGCTACGAACATTTATTATGACAGGAGCAGTACTCAATTTAGGCTGTCTGGGGCTCCACAGCTGTGGGCACATGTGCCACCTTTTCCTGACACTTGCCCCTCTTCCCTTGGCCCCACGTGCTTTTTAAAAAGGTTTTATCTTGGAGCTGACAATACTGGCACTTTCTATTCCAGAGAACGCTGACGCCTAGCCCTTAATTTGAATCACCACTGACCCACGTGGTTGGCCCACAATGATCACATATGATCCTCCTCCAGAAAGTAAAAAAAAGCATCATTTCCTTCTGGGGTAACAAGCATTAAGAGTAGAGTCAATAATTTTAAGTGAAAAGGGAGAGGGGGTGGAGGAAGATAAAAGCTATGTTTTATTTTACCAAGATAAGAATGAGCATTTTCCCTCCATCTACAAAAAAAGCACTGTTGGCCTCACAGACATCTGGAATGTCACAGAGAAGTTTTTGTCCGTCCTCTGGGAAGGGACAACTGAGCAAATAAGGCGCCACACAGGTGGACACGGATACAGACGCACACTCAGGTCAGGTGAACAGGCCGGCGAAGGAGGGAGGGGCAGGGATGTGTCACAGCTTTTGTTAAATACTCAAGAGCAAATGATGACTATAAACCAGACGCTCCCTTCCACCCACCACCCTGGCCAAATCTGGAAATTGACACTTAAGATGGTAAATTTGTTCAAAGTTATACAATGACTCAGAATTGTAGAGACCTGACCCAGTTCTCTGGAAATCCAACCCAAATCTCTCAGATTACTCTTACAAACAAACAACAACAAAAAAACAAAAAATGCAAAGCAAATGCCAGCAACATCTGCATTACATAATAGGGAGAGAACATTTAAATCTATATTCATGCAAAAAACCCAAAGATGTTAAAATAATTAAACAAGGAAAATGAAGATGGGAGCAAGTTCTCAGTCAGCATGGGCTACATTATGGAGCTGGAGAAAGTAGTGAAGCATCAGGGTCCTGGCCGAGTTTCCCTGGAGGAAAGCACAGAGGTCCTGGGACTCTCCCCTTTCTCAGTCCCTTGGGCTCCTCTCCGTGGGAGGCCCTGGTACCAGGAAGGCCTCCGGGCCCCATCAGAACTGATGGGGAATAAATTACCTTTTCACTGTCAATATGGACAACATCTTTGGCTCCAGGATCTTCCTCCCACAGCGGGGGCCCTTTTGGATCCTTCAGAAAGGCCACTATGGACTGAGGAAAAAAAGAGAGAGGAGAAAATGCATTTTAGCGAGAGAAAGAGGTTGGGGGAATCAGGAGCCTGCCCAGTTTCCCTGCCTGGAGATCCGAGTACACCAGGACTGCACAGGGCACAGGACTGCATGAGGCATGAGCCCTGGAAGTGTGCTATTTCCACCATGCGCTAACATCACCACTAGGTGCTCTCCAAATCAACCTCCACCATGCCCACCGGGCTTCTTCAATCATAGGACACCTACTCACTCTGAGCGGCTGGTACACAACTACTGTGCGCCTTCATGGACATAAAGGGGAAACCTGAGACATGAGTTGGCTGAGTCTAACCAGAGACACACTAGTGCTTCTGCACATCTTCCCTCCAAGAAGTATTTCTGACTAATTGCCAAAGGTCTCCAGTCTCGTCCTAAGGGGATATTTCCACATTCCTACAGCCACTAAAACTGCCAATCCCATAAGCATATAATCACACCACTTAGTACCTGCTTGGTATTTCACCCTCTAAATTGGTTTTAGAGTGAGTTAAATCCCCGCTTATCCTCCACTGTGTGTTTATCAGTGAGGCCCAGGCTGGAAGCCCCAGGCCAGGGTGCTCACCAGCTGGCCTGGCCCCTGGTTGCTGTACTTCTCCTCCTGAAGGCCCCCTGCTAGGCTGTCCAGTGAAGATCTCACAACAACCTTAAAGATAAAGGGCCTCACCGGCCTTTGGCATGTAGACAACTGGCTCTCTACTCCTTTGGGAAAGGGCACAGAAGAGGGGGTACCCTTGCTCCTCTCCCTTCCTGCTACACTTCACTTCCAGGACAGAAGTAGTATTCCCTTTCCCTTCAGTTACTTGGGGAGATGGCACTCAATATTCCTGAGAACCAGGAACAGGAACCAGGAATCAGAAACCAGCCAGGCCTCCATCCTTCCAACTGTAGAAGGGAGTTGCTTGCCTCTGTGCCAAGAGATGGACCCCTTTATGTCTCTCAATTTCAAGCAAAATTCCATTACTTCTGTCAGCTCTAACCCAGCTCCAGTGATCCAGTGAGCAGAGGCTGCACTGTGTGTACATTTTTTCAGTCACAAGACACCTTGCTCACTCCTGGCCCCGTGTGTGTGTGTGTATGCACGTGTGTGTATGCACGTGTGTGCACACACACATCTGTAGGGAGGAGGGCGGCCCAAGGTGAGGAGAGGAAATGCCCTTTTAGTAAATTTGTGCATTCAGCCCAACTGCTGGTTCTACACAGAGAGGATCTGAGTGACTTATTATTTCTGGAATCTCCTATTCAGAAAGAACTATTATGGGAGAATGGGAGATTGCCAAGATTTTATAGGAGTGCATTCCTGTATATAGTGCTTCCTGTCTGTCCAAGTGGAACTGTGAAATGCCTACTGGCAAAAGAACAGCCATCTCTGCCACAGCCAAAGGCAGGTGCACCCCTTCTCCGGCCCTTATCAACGCTTTACTGTGACAACAAAAGCAAAATGGAACTGGCAGGGCCTTCCCTAAACCCACAGTTACAGAGGCCCTTGCCCACCTGAGAAAGATGCTGGCAGGCACCCCACACCCCTGCTGGGCTCCAGAAATACCCAGTGCTGGCGCTGTCAGCACCAGGGGCTTCAGGCATCTGAGAAACCCCAGGCTCACATGAAGACATTCACTTTATTGTACGCACGTGCACTGTTCGGGGCAGAAGGTCCACGTTCAATAGTTTCTCAGTGGGAAAAGAACCCCAAAGTAGGTCAGGAACTACTGACCTGATCCCCTACTACTCTGGGGATCCTTGTCCCCACACTAGGCATGAGTTGAGCTTCAGAGTTAGCACAGCCCCAATCCCCCCTTCAGCAACAAGAAACAAAGAAGGATATGGATTTAAAAAGGAAAGAAAAGACCTCTTTTAAAATAACAACTGACATTTATGCTTGCAGCCTTCTGTTTTTCAGGTGGGGATTATAAAATTTTACTGAAGTTCCATAAGTTCTCTCCAAGTTGGTCTAAGTCAACAAGACCTTGGGTAAAAAGGTCTGAGGAAGCAGCGGGGAGCCTGCCCTCAGCAGTCCTCCTCTGGGTGCTCCGAACCCCTGGAAACTGCCTGACATCACACCTGTCCTTCAGAATGTCCTCACAGCTCCCACACCTGGGAGAAGGCCAGTAGAGGGGCACTTAAATCTAGGTTCACAAGCGACTCCAGCCCTCCCACTGGCATAGTAAGGACCTAGGGGGACACATGTGGTAAGCAAAAGGCTGCTTATGCAGAAGTTCCTCCCTTGGAGTCCCCTGATCGTTGCCCATGGGGAAATGTCGTAAGCTCTCACTCATCTAGCCTCGGCCCTCTTTGGGAGCCATGCGGTCACTGTGACAGTGCCCCTGCCCAACCCTGCAGGACGACAGCAATAACAGCCAGAGCATGCACCTGCAGACAGTGTGCCCACCTGCCAGGGGCTCGTCCGTGTCCCTAGAGACAGGTCCCAGGAGAAACACTAATGGAAAGTCAATCAGCGACTGAGGCAGGCTCTGCTCTCAGCTGCTCAAGCTGAGAAGGTAGAAGCTGTCAGGCAGTTGGGGAGACACCAGGCCACCTTTCCCCTACCCTGGAGAACTCCAGGGATTCTACCCCAGTCCCTCTTGGCCTTATGGGCTTTGAGAATCCTGGGACAAAGGATGCCCTCTGTGTGTCTGAACCCGAAGACTCTGACATGACAAGGCTCAACCCACTCCCAAGGAAGGGGAGACAGAGCCAGTCTCACACACCTGCCCCTGGAAAAAGTAGGACAAAGGCCAGGACTCTGTCGATCCCACCCAGACTTGCAGCAGCAAGCTGACCACCGGGCTCCTTGCTCTTCTCTTTCTACTTCAGTTCTGAGCAGCCGCCGCTGCCTGCTCTGGGATCCCAGGACAGATTCCTCAGAGGGCCTGGCTACACAGATGAGCACAGCTTCCAAAAAGAAACCAAACACCCAGCCCCTCTTCCCTTCATTGCATAAGTACTTCCCCCATCCCACCCAGCTAAATCTCGCCCCTGGGGAGCACGTGTTCTCTCTGATGACTTCAGTTGACGTCTTAACACAGAATAAGAAGGGCCAAACAACTCTAGTTGAAAGAACTTTCAAAGTGTTTAGGTGGGTGTTAAGATGATGAATCATCAGGCTGAGTCCCTACCTAAGGTAAAAGCTATAGCAACTTAAAAAAAGAATGAGTGTTAGTTAATACACGAGAGATGACCTGAGGGATGGCAGAGGGAGATGGACAGAGAGAGGGAGGGGGCACTGACAGCTGTACAGACAGATGGAAAGACAAAAAAGAATGGAAGGAGACACAGACAGAGAAGGAGGGACAGATGAAGAGACAGGAGCAGCACAAGCTCCAACCCAGTCTGAAAAACAGGAGAGCCAGAGACAAGTGAGATCAGAATGTCAGGACCAAAAGCATATGGCCCCAGCATGGCAGGGGATGTCTCCTGGGCAGACATTGAAGAAGACTGGCTGGGGGAAGAGGATGCTGATGACGAAGCAGGAGAGTGGAAGTGCAGCAGAAGAGCCAGGGCTGGGGCAGCTTCTTTGTGCTAATGAGGTAGTACCTAGAGATTACAGGGGCTTGTCCTGAATGTCACTTGAGCTTTTCTGACTGCTTCTAAGTTGGGCTGGTGACAGGGAATACCTCAGTGACATGCACATCTCATCTGGAACAAGGTGCACAGCCCAAAGGTGCCAACCTGCCGTGTCCTATACCCTGTGCTAACCTGGGCACTGTAAGCCCCCTCCAACCTGGAGTTGGCCACTGTGGATGCCACCACAGAGATGAGAAGATGTTTTTGAAACCACAGGAAAAGGAGAGCTAGCCTTTGCAGGGGAGAGGAGTAATAGCACCTGCCTCATAGGACAACTGCTGATACATTCACAAACTTATCTCAAGGCTGGGTCAACTCCACTGTGTTAACAGTTACAAACTTTTCCAGATATTCTGCTGACATATGCTCTAGAGATAAGAACCTCTCGGGTCATTCAGAAGAGCTATTTGTGCAATCTGCCCTTCCTTCTCTCAGAGAGAACCTGCCAGACTTTGGGCGTCCATTCAGACTCCACCTCTGCTGAGAATAAGGGAAGTAAATTTACCTTAAATGTCACAGCTCGGTTATATTCAGTATGAAATGCACCATCCCTGTCAAATGAGGAGAAAAAGGTGTTAACTTCAAGAATGGTTGTGAAGATACGTACCTTTGGGTGCCTGCAGCATCTTAATAAGATTTAGCTTTTGAACATAGTTCAGGATTTTTTTTTAAAGAAATAATTGTAAACACAAGAAAAAATTATTCTGAAATAAAATTAATCTAACTACAAATCACTGTTCACGGAGAATATCAATGAAAGCTTTCAGCACTTACTTGGAAAGTGGAAATGCCCAAGTGTACTTACTGGTAATGGAATAATTCAACCTTTTTGTCCTTCAGGCTCAGGTCAACTTTCATCTTCTTGCACAATTTTCTGCTCTCTGAATCACTGAAAGACACAAATGTCAGCAACCATTTGTTACCTGAAATCCTCACAAAGGTGTTGACAGCAAAATCTGCTGTTGTTCTGAGAAATAAGCCAAGTAACTTGGAATTCTCAACAGCACATGAGGACCTTAACATCCCCGAGCTCTGGGAACTGGAGGAAGGAGAATAACCAACAGGAGAAGGACTGATGGAGAGAGGCAGGGACCAGCAGACAGGAGAGGACACAGCATGACTTCTAAGTGACAACACAGACAAGTCCAAAGGAAGTGCCCAGAAGCTTAGGGGGTGGACAGCCCATCATAAGAAGAAGAACAAGCTCTAATCCTGGCTGACCTTTAGACTTACCTAGGGAAATATTAAAAATACTGATTCCCTGGCCCTCCCCAGATCATTAATTCAGAATCCCTCTGGGGACGGGGCCAAGCAAGACTTCCGTTTTTAAAGCTTTAGTGTATGCCATCTGCTGTACCCCATCTGAGCAAGGCAGCTGGAAGATGCCCTACTGTGTTGAGGAAGTTATGAATCTGATCAGGTATTGACAAAAGCCACAAGGAGGAAGAGGAAAGCTCAGGCCCCTCCCTTACATCTAAGATGTAACCCTCTTGCAGTTCTTCCAACAAGAAATGTTTCCCAGGTGCAGTCACCACGTACAAAGCACTCATCACAAGATCTCTAACTCTAGCATCCTTCCTCTTAGACCCTGGGTCTCAAAGGGTGATCCCTGAACCAGCAGCCTCAGCATCATCCAGGAACCTGTTAGAAATGCATTCTCAGCCCCACTCCAGCCCTACTAAAGCAAATTCTCTGGGTTCCTGAGCAATCGCATTGAATGTGCCTTCTAGCTCATTCTGATATGTGCTCAAGTTTGGGGATCATTGTGCTAGACCAGCGTCCTGCACTGGCTCTTCCCCCTTTTCTCTAACTCCATGAGGTTTGGCCCTCAATGCCTGTACCAGCCCTCAGAGACCTCACCTGCCCTTCCTCTCTGCACTCAGCCCGTCACCCCACATGCACAGGCACCTGCCTTTTACTTCAGAGCCATCTCCCCAGATCAGACAGGACTCAGTGTAGGGATCTCAGCCACCCCACGTCCACTGGTCACCACTGACTACACAGCCAGCATTTCTAGGGGACTTGGTTTAGCCAGGTATGACAAACTGAGACAAGGCCCTTCATCTCCCACCTGCTTATACACCTCACCTCCATCTACAACCACCAGTTTCACAGAGCCCTGCACCTGCCCCAGAACACATGGACTTAAACCATTCCGCTCAACACTAAATGCAAACTCATCAATGGAACACACATAACTGCAGGACTTCATTTTGGGTGTAAAGATGCAATCTGCAATTCAAGCAGCATGTCTCACTGGAAAGGTGTAAGTTGTCCCATGAGGCAGGTGGGTCCTCTGGGAGAGGGGGAGTGTCACTCTGCCCTGCCTCACCTGGACCCAGGGGTTTCCCTCTCTACTAATCCCAGCCATCTAGCCATCTCTGCAGCCACTGCAGCTTCTAGCCTAAGCCTGGCAAAAAGGGGGGACTCAAGAAATGCATGATGAACCCAGAAAGGAAAGGCTGATGACAACGCAAAGGCTTCTCCCCAAAGGGGGCAAGGGCACTTTAAGATAGGAAGAGTCCAGAGAGAAGAAGCTGGTGGTGGGGAGGAGAGACAGAGGGGCCCGTGGCACACTTCAGAAGGAAGCCCAGGGCATCTGGTCTCTGGGAACTTTCTTACCTTACAGCCTTCTGGGGTGCCATACATGCCTCTCCATACACCAGCTATTACAGTTCAGGTCTTCCTGCCTGCCCAGCAGAGGCTCTGTGGTGAAGCGGCACTGGCAGGTGGGGGTTTGAGAACAACTGTGAATGAGGTGCCCTTTTCCTGCCTGAGTTAATTCCCCGTGAAAGAGGGCTCGACTCAGGCTGTTCACAGCCATCCGCTTGGCACTTTCCTTGTAGGGCTTTGTTCTGCTGTGCTCAACTGTTTGTGACTACTGTCCATCCACCCAACCGCAACAACAAATAGCACCAGGGCAGGGACCAGGGCTCAGATGCCTGGACCCTTCCTCACAGCCATTTGGGTGGCTGGCAGGGATGCCCATAGGACCTGCTCCTGCCTCTCACACTGCAGCACCAGCCCTGGTGGCTCACACTGCACAGTAGTCCCTGGAGGGGGAAACCCCACGCCACACTGGCTCTCTTTTCCATCAAGCCTGGCCAGCAGCCTCTACCTATGACTTCCACAAAGCAGGAAGAAGAACGGCAGAGCTCAGGTCATTCCAGCCCAACCCCTGCCTGGTCTGTGGGCATCATGCCATGGAACAGTCCTGCCACGACAGACTCAGGTTCCCTCAGGGCCCAGGCCACTCTTAGGAGAAAGCCTCCAAACCAACCAGCTGCCCAGTTGGCTGGTAGAGATGGGCAAGAGGCTCCCCCATCTGTTCCTCTGTGTGGCCTCCAAGGTCAGCCCCGCCTACAGCCTGCCACCCTCATACCAGTTAAGCAACTGCCTATCTCTGCCACAGAACTCCTTGTTGCAGACTGTGGAACCTTCCTCCTTAGGTTAAGTGACAGTCCCAGGACGTCTCTCCTCTCCCCTTCCCCATACACACGTCTCTTTTCCTGCCTATGTGAAGATGCTTCTAGTACAGACCTGAGAACCCTTGGCCACAGAACTCCTAACCTCCCTTCCCTGATGTCTTCCTCTGATTGACATCTGTCTAGCTCGTCCCCTGACTGCCCCATCAAATAGAGATGAGCTATTTCTCCAGGGTTACAACAGCAGCTGGCACATGGTAGGCGCTCTCTAAATAACCTGAGTGAATGAGTGAATAATGCTGTCTTATTGTTGCTGGGACAAGGCTTTGCATTTCTGGCTTTCCTCTATGTATGTGGAGCTCCAGGAATCCACCCGGTGATAATTCCTGACCGTGTTCTCCTAGCTCTGCTCCCCAGCCTCCTATAATTCTGTCTCTTGGAAGGTGCATGTATGTGTGCAAGCATGTACGTATACGAACCGTGCAGTACAGACAATGAAAGTCAGAAGGTTCAAGAAGGGAAGAAAATTATCTAGGATCAGGAACTTAAAAGGATCTGGGCTGATAGATTAAGTACAATTAATTGATCTACTGCCTATCTCCCTGTCCCAGCCAGTAACTGAGGCGCTAAGGAAGAAAAGAGACATAGGCAGTGAGCAGGGAAAAGAGATGCTTTGCTTGGATAAAGAATATCACCATGGCTCATCGAGAGTGGGCCCGGCAGTGCACAGGCCCTCCCGGTCCCCACCCCGCAGGAGCCAGCCACCCCTCCACCCACTCACCTACTGCTCCAGGAAGGGAGACCAAGGCCTCCGGTCTGCTACATCCCATCCCTCCCCACCCAGCGTGGTCTCCTCCATGAAGGGCATGGAAGGAGAGACCACAGAGGCCGATACACACTCCCTCGCTGCCCCACGCCCCACACCCAGACACACAGGCCTGAGTGTTCTCTTCTGGCTGTTGTCTGGAGTGGCTGCTGCAGGTACACGGTGCTGTGTCCCTTAGGTCTTTGTGTGCAGTAATAATTGTCCAAGAGGCTGGTGACTAATGCTCCTGGGAGTCAGACCCAAGGATCGGAGTGGAGGTGAGAGTAAGAAGAAAGAGAAGAAACATGGTGGTGGAAGCCAACAAAGGGGTGTCTGGGGTCTTCACAAATCCAGCCTAAGTGCCAAACCTTCCTGAGAGGAAAGCTCCCCATCAGCTGGAATGACAGCTTCCACAATGGCTCTACCATCAGCCAGTCTGCGACCTCTGGAGGGATCCATGACTTCCTGAGCTACAAAATGCAGGAGCTGTCCGCACAGGCTGAATGGAGCTTCTGATTCCTCTACAGGGTCAAGTAACATCAAAGCATCAAGACAAGTTGCCTTGATAGCCTGACACCTGAACCAGGAGCCAAACTCAGAATATAAGATGGAGATTCAAAAAAAAAAATCTGAATGCCCATCACCTCTCCACTCCCAACTCGAACCTCACTCAATCGGCCAGCATTCTTACGTCCACAGAAAACCATGTTCAGCTTTCCCCCAGTAACTATGCTGAAAACCAGGAGGCAAGGCCTCTACCTGTCAGGGCCCTTAACATTACGCCCATGGCTGGGTTGCCTTTCCCCACCAAAGGGATAAATCTCTTCCTGCCATCTGCTGCATCTAACATGGTGGAATACTGAGCAGACGGGCCTGTGATCCCCTGGGGATGGGTAGAAGAAGAAAGGAGGGAAGTGCCTTCACAGACATGAAGAAAATGGGGGCTGAGCAGTAAGCAGGAAATGCTCAGTGAAACCCAAGGACAATGTGGAAGAATGTGGTTGGAGGGCACAATTAGAGACCAGTCCTGGAAGAGCTGAACCGTGGACTTGGACGGGCCTGGGTGGTCACATAACATCCTCTGATGAAGGGACTCCCTATACCAGGGACCCTCCCAATGTGGCCATTCTCCTTGGTAACTACCTCAAGAAGGTATATAATAAGGTCTGAACAACGTAGTGCAGTGGAGGAGAGTAAAGGGAATAAGAGAGAAAAGGATGTGGCTTCTCCTACGCAGATATGCACGGTACCTCCTCTCCACTGCCCTTCCCACAATTCTAAGGCTCCGCTCCTTACACGGACATATCCCCCCAACAAGTACATGGCAATATGCCAGAAGGTATCTGAAGCCGGTTACACACAGCACTTATCCTGGGTGTTGATTTATCCCAAGGTAAGTAATGTTGAACATGCTTATATATAAAGGAACAAATGCAAATTTTTAGAGAAAAATACAAGACTTTGAAATATGTTAGGCCTGCCCTGGCAGGCCCCCAACCTTGCATCTGGGAAGCCATCACTGCACTAGAAAAATCAAGCAGATGGGAGGAGAAGAGCAGAAAAGAAAGCAAATGTGGTGAGGCAATGACCTTAAACCCCAGGAAAAGAAACCAGAGAGAACCTGATAGCACGGCCTTGCCTCCGTGACACTCAGGAATTAGCACGCCAGGCACAGCTCCATGCTGGCTCCAGCTCAGCGGCCCCGACAGCAGCACTCCACGCCAAGGCTGAGCCCAGCGCCAGGCCGGCAGGGCACGAGGGGAATACCAACTCCCTCACACACAACCCACTTAACAGCCGGACAACCACCACCAGCCAGAGCAAGTGTGGCTGCTAAGGTCTGAGCCAGGAGGTATGGTGAGGGGAGGGAGAATTGACAAAACCCTGGACAGAAGCCAGACCCCCTCCAGACACTGCGCAGCCACAAGTCACAGGGCTTGGGAGCAGGGAGAAAGCCCAGGGAGAGGGGTAAGCATGCTCCTACAGGTGCACACACAGGAAGAGCCAGAAGGGTAAGAGAAAGGGAGAGAAGAAATATCTACGTAGACAGAGAGAGGGAAGACAGGCCAAAAGAAGAAGAAAAGCAGGGATTCAGAAGAGGGAAAGGCAACAGAAACCTAGCAAGGGTGGAGAAAAAAGGGATAGAAAGGGAAGGCCCTTAGAGGGGAAGGAGGGGAGACAGCCAGAATAAAGAGGGAGGGCTGCAAAAATAAAAAGACCCTTATCCCCTACACACACACACACACACACTCACTGGAAGGCACATGCAACACCAAGCCTGGCAGCTTCCAGCATTTTCTCAACAGGCTATTTAGGGATGAGAGCAACTTGGAAGATTCAACTCTACATTTCACAGAAGACTAAACTTACAGCACAGAGAGGGCCAGTGACTTGCCAAAGGCCTCACAGCTATTAACGTTGGAGCCTGGACTCAAGGCCAGGCCCCCGACCTGCAGTCCTGCAAATCCCAACGTACCGCCTACTTCTTAAGGGGCAGAACAAAACACTTCATGGGCTGGGGCTGACTCCCATGGCCAAGGTCATCCCTAGAAGAACCAAGGGGTCCTCACCCACAAACAGTTGTTAAATGAACAAATGTACCATTTCTACTCCTCCAGCTTCTTCCTGAACATTCCTGCTCAGACAGGCAACAACAACAGAAGCATAAACTCTCATGTTTAAGTTGTGTTTTCTATTCTAGCAAAAATTTTCATTTACTTAATCCTCATCCCAGACTGGGAAGAAGGCAGAATGTGTAGCACTGTCCCATTTTACAGCTGAGGAAACTAACTCATCCAAAGTCATAGGGCCAGTTAGGAGAGATGACCTTTACCCCCAGCCTCCTCCAAGTCCAAGGCCACTTAGCACACACATTAGCAAAGACCTGCCCCGGAGCAGCGTCTTTTCCCACCCCAGATACTTCCTGCTCCCCTCACCTGCCCTTCAAAGAGGAAAGCAAAGTGGCTTGTCCACGACTGACCTTCCCAGTCACCCACCCCAATCCCTATCCACATTCTGGCCACCAACACTTTGCAAAAGTGGAACTGGAAAGGATGAGGGATGGGAACCTCAGCGGGGCCCATACAAAGGGAGATAAGCTCTGGCCAACCATCTGCTGCTTGACAGCAGCGGGGATAAAGACAGCAGCATGGCTCTGTGCCACCTGCTCACTCTTCCACAGACAGAACCAAAAGCACTCCCAACAGCACTGCTGCCCATCCCTGGGAGGGTATCATTCACAGATCCACAGACATAAACTGGATGCACTCGGGACAGCAACAAGAGCTGTCCTCACAGGGCCTGTGGCATTACGAAGGTTCCCCGTGCCCTGATGAGTTACAGGGCAAGTTCAGAAGTCCAACAGTGAGAGAGGATGAGTTGAAGGGCAGAGCCCCACTCGTGTCCCTGGGGATCTCCTGGTCTAACAATGCTCAGGGCCCAGAGTCCTGTCCCTTGGGCTGCTCTGGTAAGATTTAGTTGCACCTACCTCTCTTATCAACCTCAGCCCCAGATATTCCTGCTTCTAACATAATCTATTTTGGCTCCATAATCTACCTACTTACCTAAAGTATTTTAACATTTCAGATTATACTTCTTTTTATAGGGATAAATTCAATAAATTGATGCTTCTACATGTAATAGTCCATCCCTTCAACTTAAGGTTATCTCTTTTAAGCTGTAAGGTACTTCCCTGCTCAATTTTAATCCTACCATTTGAAATTGACAGGATTTTCCCCCTGACACTTTTTTTGACTCAGGACATCATGTCTGCAAACTCTGAGTCCTGAATTCTAATCTCTATAGTCTGTCCTCGCATCCTAACTCCAGTCCCCATTTCAGAGAGTCCTGCTCTGGGTATTCTCCAGCACATGTGGGAAGTGGAGTGGGCCTTTTGCCTCCATAGGCAGTGCCCCCCGGGCCACACTCAGGAACAGCCAGGGCAATGGTACAATGTTCTGAGGTCTTTGCATCAAATCTAAACTTTAATGCCTCTGTGAAGCTTTTCTTAACCTTCTCAAACAGAGACTCTCCCCTGACTCTCCCTCTATAGACATAGCCTGTGTTTACAGCACGTTTCACCCGGCGTTCTAATCCCTTGGCCATGGGTCTGTGTCCCCCTTGCACACTGAGCTCCTGGAGGAAGCAGTTACTCCTCTGGGTAGTCTCAAAGCACAGAGTAAATGCTTGACAATGGCTGTTGAATGGACCCAGGTGAAGGCAGCAACTACATCAAAGCTCCTCTTGCCATTTCTGCCACCTATAAGCCTCTTAAGAAACCCCTACAAGGTGGCTCCATCAGCTGGGCAGAACTGTTGTCATCTTCAGCTAGGGAAATCCCACAGTGCCTTGTCCCATCTAATAGGCTTTGTCACTCTGTCAGCCACACAGAGCTCTGCTGGTAAAATACCAGAGACAGAGAGATACCTAGGGGATAAGAACATTTTTAGACCAGTTATGAACTTGAAATAACCAAAGGCTAAGATCTAAAGGCTAAGACCCAGTGAGAAATGCTTTCTGTTCAGTTAGTATCTGGAAGAATCTGGAGTTATGAGGCCAGCCACAGAGACACAGACACACACCCCAACAGCACACACCCCCTGGCTAAGATTTATTCTCCCAGTCTCACTCTGCTTTGTCAAAATACAAATCTCCTTCACTTCTCTTCAATCATAAGCAGAATAAGCTTGATGTCATCTTATAAATCAGTTGTATCCCCAAAATTAATTTGCAAAGTAGCCGTTTAGAACTTAGACTGAACAGGAAAAGGAGTCTGTCCTGGAGCAGACCCTGGTAAAGTTCACTTAACTCACAGGAGAGCAGCAGGTCTTGTGATTTGGACAAGTATAGCTGCATGATGAGGACCAAAGACCTTTACAGGCCTGAGCCACCTCGGAGGCCAAGGCAGAGGCAGGTCAACCAGCTGTTCCCATCACCTTTGCTGTGTGGGCAGCAAGGACATCTAGCAGTAATGACCTGGGTCGGAGGTGAAGCTCATGATCCTTGCTACAGGTCCACCACAAGCAAATCCACTGGTTGACTCTAAAAATCACTCTACCTCTCTGGGCATCAAGGCCCACTTCTAAACAACAGAGAGGCCTCCTCCACTACCCACTTCCCTCAAGGAAGACAAATCAACACAGTGAAATGTAGAAAGTGAAAGCTCTGTGGAAGAAGGGAAGAAAGGTGGCTGAAGCTGGAAAGAACAAGAGGAAAAGCCAGACCTCCCCTTTTCTAATCCACAGGGGACCTTGAAGTATCACTAGAGCAGGGGAGTGGGTCTCTCCATCACATCTTCTCTCCCAGAGAATTCATCAAGGGACAATTCCCTACACCACCCACCAAAGCCCAAGTGCCCCATGCTCACCAGCCACTGTGTCCTGTGCCCCCAACACATACCCACAGTCTACCCAGCAGATGGTGCCTTGTCCTTTCACTGCCTGGGCCACAGTGGATAATAACCTGAGATGATTTTCAGCTGCCGCCTCTGTAAATAAAATAAAATAAAAATAAACATCTGCACTCAAGGGTGAGGAAGGATAGAGCCCAGTCCCAGAGGGGGTGTAGAGGTCTGAGCACCAGTTAAAACACCTATTCCTGCAGTGCCAGTGCAGGAAGAACACCCCCGCTCTTCTCAGAGGCCCTCATCCCATCATCCTCCTTAAGACATGGAACCCTATAGCTCACACCTCACCCTTCCAAGCATCAGCCAGACCCTCAAGTCCAGTAGAACCTCTGATTCATACCTTACTGGGACAAATTTTGAAAATTTCACCCACAAAAAATTATAATCTATGGAGTTCATGTGCCCTGGTGCTCATGACGAGAGCTGGTCCAGATCCTACCTCTACTTGTGCTGCACACACTTATCTAAGAGTTCTGTACATGACCCTGGTCTCTGACAGGACAGTGCCAAGTATACCTAGGCCACATCTCACAGCCTGTCTCCCCAGAAGCCACAAGGCAAGAGCCGGCCCTGGCAGCAGCTCCAGGGTCAGCTGCAGGAATGTGCACTAGGCCTCGAGGCAGGATGGAGTGAACGTGAGAAAGAGTTTCTCACTTGGGCAAACGTCAATCCCTGTGGGTTGGGCGAAGCATGTGGATACACATACAACCGTGAAAGAGAAGAGTCCTGGGAACAGAGCCTCTGTGGCCAGGATTTCAACACAGCCAGCCTGCAAGGATCCACTACAGAGTGGCTGTGGCCAGTTTTTGACACCTGTGGCTAGCAGACTCATCCATCACCTTCTCCCAAG
Source organism: Perodicticus potto (assembly GCA_963574655.1). Lineage (NCBI taxonomy): Eukaryota > Metazoa > Chordata > Mammalia > Primates > Lorisidae > Perodicticus > Perodicticus potto. The sequence goes on along the minus strand of CAUYRH010015989.1, from coordinate 26,968 downwards.
AAACACCTGTGAGCTCACTCTAACAGCCTGCCTGGCGGACGCTGGTGCGGAGAGCGAGCTGCTGCCTTCTCCCACCAAAGCTACATGTCTGAATTATGTGCCTCCATGGACGTCCTCTTCTAGTGTGGATAATGGTAGCTGTTTGTGAATACAGAGCATGCTGAGCCTTTCACCAAAGCGAACAAAAAGCATCGTTCAAGAGACATGCACAGAGTCACTCAGAGGAGGCACTCCCAGGAAACCATGGCGGGGCAACAGGCGGAAGGCTAGACACTGCGGAGGGAAAAAGCCATTGTCCCACCCTTCCGACTAGGCTGGGGAGCTGGGCAGGGGGAGAGGGAAAAACAAAGCAGAGCAACATCAAGTACCTCGACCCAGCCTGCTTCTCAGCAGCGGAGAGGGTGGGAGGCAAGAAAATCCAGTTTCTGCTTAGAAAAACCAATGAAGGTCTCAAGTCTGATGTAACTGGCATGGGCAAAGAGGCAGGAAGGTAAAAGGATCACCCAATGACCGGAGACAGTCGTTGCCCACGGCAGGAGCGCTCAAGCCCTGCCTCCTGCCTGCAAGCTACCAACAGCAGAGCCCACCTCCCCTCTCTAGTTTCCCACAATGACTTCCTGGCCTCAGCCCCTGTGTCACGGCAGAATCAATATGTTTCTTCCTAGCTCCCATCACAGGAAATGAGAGGCAGAGGGCTCAAGGGACCAGATCTACCACCTACTAGCTGGCAGGCTTCAAACGAGTCAGTTATTCTCAGCTTCCATTTCCTCATTTGTAAACTGGATGTTATCTGACAACCTGCACCGCCTCCCTCGTGGCTAGGCAGCAAATGAGACCATATCATAAATGAACCTTGCAGAGTCCTTCTGAGATGATGAACCTGTATTACGGGAGCTACCCTGGCAAAGAAATGGAGCGTATCCCTTAACTGACAACCACCCCGGCTCTAGGAATATCTAAGGAGGTGAGTCACATTTGCTCAAGGCCAATGCCCCAGGCCTCCAGAGGCACACTGCTTCTCCTTGCCTCAGTTTCTCCCCCAGTCTTGACAGCAGATAAATAGAAGTCACAAGCTGGGCTCCCAATAGCACACTCGGGACTGTGTGCCAGACCCTCCAGAGGGGAAGGAGCATTAAGTGGCAATGAAAACAGCCATGTGCCAGGGATGCCTGGAGGATGCGGGCTTCAGGAGGGACACACGTCCAAAGCATCCATCAGCCCCAAGTGCCAATGAGTGTCAAGGCTGAGCTGCCAGGGAGAGTTGTGCCCGGAACTGGCCCAGTCACTGGCTGCTGCTTCTCCAGGGCCACAGAAAACTTGGCATCCTTAGAAGCGGCAAAAAACACTTAACTGCTGGAACAACTTCAACAGAGTCAGTCGTTCTCCCTTCGGTGAGGTTTCTGCCAAGAGCCAAGCAAATCTCTCTCCGTGTGCGATGCCCTCACCAGACTCAAGGTCAGAAGAGGGAGGCTACTGCTCCTGCCCGCAGCAAAGCTGCCATGTCCCAAGCACAGAGCCCACTCCAGATGCAGTCTTGCTTTTGACCCAGTGCAGGGCAGATGGGCCAGGCAGGGCCAGGGCCACCAGCTTGGGTGAGTGCCCCCAAACCTGGGACCAATTCAGCTGGAACAGGCCAGCTCCTATTAATCAATAGCTCTGGTGGCGCTAGGCCTGTGCCTTTGCAGGAAGACAGGTCGTCCGTCCCCTCAATGTCCTCTGTCCTCCTTCATACATGGCCTCTCTAGAAGACTCTTCCTAAAAATACTCGTAAAAGGGAACTGAAATGACCCTTGGGGATCCAGAAAAGGTTGTCTCTGTCGTCTGAGCCTCTATCTTCTGGGGAGCGGACCCTCCTTGAGCGGCTTAACTCCTCTGCCCCGCCCTTTCTCTTCCATCCATTCCACCCTGATGCAGGACCCCAAGGCCAGGAGAGGGCACTCACCAGATCTGGAGTAAAGTACCAGGACATTATTCCGGGTTCTGAGAAGTTTTTTCAAGTCCTTGGGGTCAGAGATTCTCTCGATAAGTGAGGAGACCTTTGTAGAGGACAGCCGAGTTGGCAGGACCACCTGGGGATCAAAGAGCCAAAGACTGTGAGCCGCAGCCCCGCCGCCCAGGGAAGGAATGGAAGTCCAGATGTCCTGCCCAGAGCAGATGTCACTTCTAGGGGATGAGAGCAAATTAACACTTCTCACAGCACCACATCTACCTCTTCACCTCCAGGGACACCTCCCAGCCCACTCCCTGGCTCCAATTTACCCTTCCTATCCATGTGTTTTTTGTTTTTGTCACCCTGGCTACAGTGCAGTGGCATCATCCTAGCTCATCATAACCTCAAAATCCTGGGCTATCATTCTTGCTCAGGCTGATCTTGAACTCCTGGTCTCAAGCAGTCCTCCTGCCTCAGCCTCCCAGAGTGCTAGGATTTCAGATGTGAGCCTCTGCGCCCGGCCTCCATGCACTTCTATCAGGCTGTATGGACTGCATATGTGTATAGTCAGCCTTCCACATCTGTGGGTTAAACCAACCACGGACTAAAAATATTAGGAAAAAATACAATTAAAAATAACATACATGTAAGGGCATGCACAATGGCTCATGCCTGTAATCCTAGCACTCTGAGAGGCCGAGGTGGGTGGATTGCCTGAGCTCAGCAGTTCGAGATCAGCCGGAGCAAGAGTGAGACCCATCTTTACTAAAAGTTAAAAACTGAGGCAAGAAGATCACTTGTGCCCAAGAGTTTGAGGTTGCTGTGAGCTATGACACCACTGCACTCTACTGAAGGCAACAAAGTGAGACTCTGTCTCAAGAAAAAATAAACATACATTTAAAAATATAGTAGAGAACTGCATTGTATTAGGTATTAGAAGCAATCTGAAGATGATTTAAAGTATGTGGGAAGACATACATAGTTTACACGCAAATACTATGCCATTTTATATACAAGACTTGAGTATCCATCTTTGGTATCCTGGAGGTGGTGCTCCTAGACCCAGTCCTCCACGGATCCCAAGGGGCGACTATACACACATTCTGTGTTGTTAACTATCAATCAAGAGTCCCCTGAGAGGTCACCAGCTGTTCTACATGTTACGCCCATGCCATACACTGGGAGAACATGAAAACACCATCACAACCCAAAACATCAAAGCATAAAATACACAGAGAAATAAAATCATTCCTTAACTTTTAGGGTAGAAGTGGATGGGTGAGAGGGTTTTAGCTTTTCCCACTCAAGTGATCTCAGGAGGTCAGCTGACAAGAAATGAGCCGATTCTCCCCCAGAGAAACCTGAAGAACTTTAGGAACTAGAGGTACCAGGCATCTCTGCAGGCACAATGAAGAGCATGCTGAAAGCAGTGGGAAGGGGCTCATGGATAAGTCTGAATAAGGAGCAGACAAAACAGATTCCTTCATCCAGCCTGTGCAGCTGGGCAATAGCCCTTTGTCCCCCAGGCAGAAGACAAGTGGGTTACTATACAGAGAAAATGAGTAAGAGGAGTCCCACTGGAAGACGCCAGGCAGAGGGTGGGAAGATAGCCCTCCGAGAAAACAAGGGGACTAAGGGCACGTCCACAAACTGAACCTGGAGATCACCCACTGCTGCGAGCTCCCAGCCCTCAGCTTTTCCCTTTGCTTTTTCAGAATGCTGCCTGTCAGTGCTGTTCCTTAGGCAAGAAATTAGAGAATTTTCTCTGGGGAAACCGAGAAGCACAAAAAAATGACCTGAAGACAGTGATTTGGAGATTTTCCAATGGAACCATTGAGTTCCTGCTCAAATCTCCACTGTGAGGCTCTCCCAGGGAATAAGAACTCCCTCCACTTCCTCCTCACACTCACAGAGCCACAGACCCACAGGCCAGTGCCCTGCTCGTCAATGCAGTTGGCTAACCAAAGTTACCAAGTCTCGTCTATCTCAACACAAAAGACAGAGACCCACACAAACCAAAGACAGAACTCAGAAGAAAACAACAAAATTATAACTGTTCTCTTAGAAATAAAACAGCACACCCATAAAATAAGAATAGAATGCTATGAAAAAGGAATATTCAAAAAAAATCAAGAAAAACTCTTACAAAGCAATACTATCACAGAAATACTTAGGGTTGGAAGTAAAATAGAAAAAAATTTCCTAGAAAATAAAACAGAAAGATAAGGAAATAAAAAGGGATGTGAGATAAGAAAATGGATCCATTAAGTGGAAGAACCAAATTTAAAGGAGCTCTAGAAAAAGAAAAATACAAAGGAAAAGAAATTATCTAAAATTCAAGAAAATGTCCCAGAAACAAAGGACATGAATCTCCAGTTGAGAGGGCCCAGCATCATGAATGAAAAAAAGACTCTCAGTAAAGCACATCAGAGAAAACTTTCAGAACACTGTTGATAAAGAGGGAGTTTCTAAAAATTTTGAAGAGGAAAAAACATCACATACAAAAGATCAGGAGTCAGAATTGGCATAAAACTGCTCATTAGCACGCCAGAGGACAAAGAAGCACTCTCAAAGAACACAATTTCCAAATGGAATTATATTACCAGCCAAACTAGCCATCTATCATGAAACTACATTTACTTGAACAGACTAAAGATATCTGATGTGCAAAAATTACCACCCATACATCCTTTCTCAGGAAATACTGGAACCCATGTCTATCAAAACAAGAGGAGAAAAATGAGGGAGAAATAGAAGCTAGGAAAGAAAGGAGCCAACAGAAGAAGGAGGCAAGGAGAAATATCACGCTGATTGTGAAAAGAAGGCCCAGGACAACAATTTTTCAGCAGCCTCAGAGAAACCAAACCAGAATGGAACAAGAATAGAGGTGGAATGAAGGAATGTGGTCAATACAAAGAAGCAACTGTAGATTACTCAATACACTTGGCTTGATCATACTGAGTAATTTTAATTTCTGCCAGGAAAAAATAAATAAATAAATAACAATCAGATCAAAGCTACATAGCTAATAAGGAAAGCCAGGATCTGACTTACAGTCTCTCTAATCTGAAATCCCACCCACCCCCTCACTGCCTTCTTAGCCCACTGCCTCTTTGCACCCAAAAGTCCTGACTGAATTGAATCTGAGCTCTACCACTAAATAGCTAAAATGCCTGGCAACGTCACTCAACCTTTTAGAGGCTTGGTGGTGACTCACGTCTGACATGGAGAGGATAATACCAGCCTCATGGGACCGTTGTGAGGATGAAATGGGATCACTTATTGAACGTGCTTTATAAATCATAAAGCACTCTGATAGTATCAGTTACCATAATATATAACACAAATTTCCATCTCAGCAAACTATAAGATTGAAACATGACCATATTGTAGTGTTTCTAAATATAATCTATCATTGGAGTTCAAAACTTCCTTCTCCCCAGAGTAAAGCCATCAAGGGGTAAGTCGAGGACTTATTTCTCCTTCATTCTACCCTTCACTCTACCTCCTCATTCCAGAGCTGCATGTAACACCCAAGGACCCAACACCCCTATGCAGACCAGCTTAAGGGCTCGCCAAAAAGTATACTGAACACTATTATTATGTTATCCTACTTTCCCCAGTGAGCAGTGGACTTCAGACCAGAAAGTCCACACCTCAAAGCACATGATTGGGGAGGGGTGGGCGGAATAATCAGTTAGAACAACACATCGGCTCTCTGCTGGTTTTAATCCCTAAATAATCTGACCAGTCAAGAAAAACAACTGCCCTGGCCCAGGGCCTCAGGACTCTGACCCACATGCCAGCACTTCCAGAGACAGGCAGGCCCCTGCACACTGGCACTCAGGAGAAGGGCAGACAGGTGCAAGGGTAAAGCTAGCACGGTGCGCAGCTTAGCCGTAGCCACAGCAAAGTGTCTACAAGAGCCCCAGGGTAGTGGCATACCTCAGCTTCCTTCCTACAAAACCCAGTCAATCCCTCAGGTCAACTAACCACAGGCCACTTGAGATTAAACAAACCACTCTCCAGTCAGCCACCAAAGCCGCTGGCCCAGTGTTTAGTGTCACACAGCAGAGAACTTAAGCTCAACCTGAAATGTACTAAGTTTATTTACTTTGCTTGAAAACCACCAGCAGACAGAAGCTGGGGTACAGACTGGGCATCTCCCAGACAGCCTGGTTTCAAAGCCTCAGGGAGGGTTCATCTCCTCCTATTCTCACTCCCAGCCCCAAGATTAAGAGCTCTGGAGGACCCAGGGTACAGCACAGGGCCTGGCCCATTTGAAGCCCTCAGGCAGTGTTTGCCCATAAACATGACAAATAACACTTGTTACAGAACTCCTGATCTTTACAGAGGTCACCCACCACCAGCATGTTGTCAGATGAGTCCACAGCAGCTGGACTCTTGGGGGAGGGTGTAGAAAAGCCCACAAAACCAGAATGATCACAGTGCAGTGAGGCCTGGGTTGGAGCATGGAGGGAGAAGGCAGAGGGGCCAGGCTGGGGTCTTGAAAGCCTGGCTCCAGGACCTGGCCTGGTGCAGGGAGCAAGAGGGAAGCATCCCAGACAGGTTAGCATGGGAATGAAGGAATGAAGGAATGGTACTGTAGAGACTCATCTGGCCATGACCTCAGACTGGGAGCAGCCCAGGAGGGTGGAGGTGGAGGGCCGGGCCCTGTGGCCGTATAAGGGGAGAGAAATGGGTAGATGCAGATGCCTCCGGGGAAAAACAACAAACTCAATGACTGTTCATGGGTAAGCAAGGAAGAGAGAGAAAATAGTGTCAAGTGATTCTCAGGATTCTGGGCTGGGAGACAGGAACAATAGTCAGAGAGAGAACGAACGGAGAAGGCTTTTCCCTTACAACGGGGAAGATGACAAGGGGCTCGGGTTTTGGACATGTGGACAATAAGGCATCAAAAACAGGTATCCTCTGGGTGTGGGGTGAGCCAAGACGCATGAGAAGGTCCACAGGCAGAGTAAGGGCAGGAGGAAGGAAGAGCAGTTGAGGAGGAGGAAGGACGAGGAAGGTGGTGGGGAGGGCTGCGTCAGCACAGACAGGCAGGAAATACTTACAGAAAAAAGTGGGTGATCCACAGGCAGGCTGAGTGGGGACAGGCTGGGAAAGGGCCATCCGTGAGACGTCAGTGGTGGGGGGCGGCAGGGGTTGGCAGCCAGACTGCCAGAAAGAAAAGAGTATCAGCGCAGGAGCTGGGGTGACATGGGGAAGAGCAGGGAGGTGCCGTGGGGTTGGGAGGAGGAGGGGTTGTCTCCACTGAAGACCAGGGCGTGCTGGTGTTTGTGGGCACAGGAGAAGCAGGATTTGCCTATGGAGACATACTCTGAAGATCTGAGAGCAAAAGAGGAAAAATCACTGGGAGAGGCAGACCCTAGCAAAGTCCAAGGAGAGGGGCTCAAAGAGCTAAGATACTAATGAGGCTTCTGAGACAGGAAGGATGAAAGGCCCCTGTGTCTGCTGCAAACAGACCTTCACCCAAGCAGGGAGGGTGAGGCAGCCCAGGGGAGGCCCTTTCCCCTTCCCCTTAGGCCCCAGGGGGACTTTCCTCCAACCACTTAACATTCCCCTTCCCCTCCTCTCCAGTCTATTTTAACCTTTCAAGGAGCATGAGCTCCTTTCTTTCCTTAAGATGTAGCCTTGGGGGCCTCACAGAGCCTTTCTGCAGACTTCATAAGTCACAACCCACAAACTTTGATAACAATAACTCCAGCAACAATAACAATGTTAATGATGCACAAACTATCTGCTCATTTGTCAAGCCCTCAGGGGGGGAAAGGGCAGGGTTTCAGAAGTGTTTCCAAAGCCAGCCATGGTATTGTTCCTGGGCTTGGCAGGCTCTTTACATTCTAAGTCAATCACTCCAGAAGTAAAGGAGAGAAAAAGGATGCCCTTTGTTCACCATGCAAACTCCTTCTGACCTTCTCCAATAATTGCTTTCTTTCTGCTCACCAATTCTCTGCTTTAACAGTATTCACATGGGGCTGAGCTGCGATCCCTGGCTGGGCTGAGACCCATAAAACATGTCCCTGCTGCAAGGCAGGACCCTGGTGGGAAGGACAGCTTTCTCCTCTTCTGCTGCTGGGAAACAGAGGTTGCCAAAGACAGGTCCTGCCTGGATCTCCGACCCACCCTCCTTCAGAGCACTAGCCCTTCCGTCCCAGCCCCTCTCCCAGCACCAGTCCCTTTCTACCCCCAATCCCTCCCCTGCCCTGCGTACAGGCTCTCTTCAGTGCCCAGAGTGCAGGCACAGAGGTCCTCACTGCCACCCTCCGCCAAGGCTGAAGGTGATCAGGTGGAGGCTGAGTTCTCTCCCCATCTTCCAGACTCCCTGCTGTGCTCCTGTGACAGGTGGTCTGCCCATGGTTGGGCCTGCCAGACATTCCATCATCCTGCTTAGAAACCAGGATGATGGTATGTTCTCCTCCCTCCCTTCTCTTCCAGACACCACAGGAAGAGCACTGGCTTTGGAGTCAAACAGACCCGACGTAAATACAGGTGCCACCAGGTACAGCAAGAAGACCTCAGGTCTGTTACTAGACCTAAGTGTCACCTCCCCACCTGTATCGATCAATGTCTACCATGCAGGGTCGACTCAGAATTAGATGGGGGGGAGGACAGAGAACATAATAATCGTGATGAGCTTTATTAGTGAGACCACAAGTGGCACAAGAACAACAATAAAACGGGACCACCTCTTCCTCTCCAGGGCCCTGTCCGCAGTAAGGCAGAACAGCAGGTCCAGGCAGGAAGGAGCGCACACGTACACACATTTAGCATCAGAGAACCTGGAACCATCACCAGCTGCACGGTGACCTAGAGCAGGAGGTCACACTGCACATTTGGAGCACGCTTCCCAGGCTTCATGCCCATTAACTCATTTACCCCTTGCAATATCCTAGTGGCCGGACACTCGCCTGACCCTACAGATGAGGACACTGAGGCTCAGAGAGGATAAAATACTTACAAAGGTCACACAATAAGCAAGAAGCAGAGCCAGAGCTAAAACTCAGTTCTCCCAACTCCTGGCCAAATGAGGCCTGTCTGTCTTAACCCTCCAAGCTCCCTGGACAGTAGCAACAGATGTGACAAACCAAGCAGAAAATGAGCACATCCTTCCTAGGCAGGGCCTGTGCAAGCAACCAGGAGAAGCCTCCATCTCCCAGAATCCCAGGGCAGGGAGAGTCCAGCAGGGCTTCATACTAACTCTCTGTTTTTGGCAAGTCCAGAGAATCCTTGAGTCTGCCAGGGATTCAGGGTCAGGTGCACAAAGATCCTAAATGTGACAATTAACCCAGGTGTGTTCCCAGGCAGAGACTGTACAGGAGTGTGTGCTCCTTCCCACCTGGCTCTGGACCCCCTCACCCACACCGCACTCCACACATGTTAACACAACACACACACACACACCCCTCTCTTCACTTAACCTCACTTAACGAGGCTGGTCCCCACCCACCACCCCGGCAGGCTGGGAAAACAAGCAGGGAGAACAGTCCTCGCCACATTACACCTCAGCTTTAAAAAGTTCCTGTCTCTGGGGTGCGTGCCAGCACACTCACATTCCCTATAACCAGCAAAGCCGGCTGTCATTACAGACTTACTAGTCAATGCAGAGATATTCAATTATATAAAAGCGGCCTGCTAAAGGTAGAAGATTTGGGGACAGAAGTTTAACATTTAGGAAAAAGGGTGGAGGTGGAACTTGACCTTTTCTTCTCTGTCACCTGAAAAAAAGATACTCTTCCTATGTTGGAAGCTGTGAAGAAACTGGTTTAATTTAGTTTAACCCACATTTTGCTCAAAATAGTTTTGAAATGTCAGACTCTAAAAGTCTAGACAAGAAGCTGGTGGTAAAAGGACTCACAGAAAAGGTTAAAAACAGATGAGGGCTTGAACCCAAGGTCAGAGAACTTGAGCTGGCTGAAAATTTAGAGCTCGAGGTTTGGTGGAAAAGAGTACTATGCTTAGACTCAGAAACCCAAATTTTGTGCTGACTTTGATAGTTGATAGTAGCTGGGGGACAAGTCATCTCTCCTTCTTCAAGTCTCTTTCTTCCTTTGTAAAATGAAAGGGCTGAAAGTGATTTCCAAAGTCCTTTCCGACAGCAACATTTGATAAACCTATTCTTGGGACCACTACCAGAGAAGTGCTGTGAAGTAATTATAACATGTGAAGAAACCACTCAGTTTCCGTGGGCATGTGGCCACCTACAATAAAAGCCTCACCTTTCAGTCTCTCTTGCAGCACCTGTGGCCATGTGGCTAAATTCTAGCCCCTGTAATGTAAGTTCAAGCATTACAGGGCAACTTATAGGGACTGTCCTTGACATCTGGTATAAGTCTTCTTAGTCCTCTCCAAGCTGGAATTTGGACAAGATGGCTGGAACCCAAGCAGCCTCTTTTAGACAAGGAAGAGAAGGGGGCTTATTAAAGATGTGGAGTTAACAAGATGGAAGATACGTGGTTCCCTGACACCAGAGTGGCATGTGCTAGCCTTGGAATGTCCTCCTCCATGTTTCTACATGAGAGAAATAAACAATCTTTTTAAGGTACTATCATTCGGGTCTTCTGGCACATATGCAAATACATCATGAGTATCTACTGAACTAAAGCTTTAAGCAGAAAAAAATATTAACATCTGTTCCAGTTGGAATATTTCAAAGTGTCTAAAGTAGCAAATCATGCATTATCCTTTGATAAATTATTTGTAAGGAAGGAGACAGAGAGACTGTCAAGGGAGTAATTTACCCTAGGTTCCTCCTAATAAATGGCTCTTTATTGAGTATCTCGGTCACTTGGTGATAGCTACCTACATACGAAAGGACAATTGGCTGGGAACACCCCAGTTTCCCTACCCCAGCTCTTTTCTAGTAAAGGGACCACTGCAGGAGACCCAGAGGGCAAAATATCTCATGCAGTTCACAGGTTTAAGTCAAGCTGGTTGGTTTCCCTTATATCAAATCCTCTCGGAGTTTCTCACATACCATCTCCAGCCTCCAGAGCCAAGGACTCAAAATCTCCTGAGACCCAGTGGGACCCAGAAGGTTCTGAGAATTCAGTATGTTAATATGCAGAAGTCCATATCCTCTGCCCTACCCACTCCATCTTGTATAGCTCCAGTCATTAGAAAGTTTAAATTCTTCCCCCTCCCACGTCCATCTGTCAGCCTATCACACTCTATAAAGACAGCAGCACATCTCCTCTTAGGAGTCGCTAGGTGAAACATCTCAATTCCTCACATGTGCCCTCCAATCCCTCACTCAACGATCTCCCCTAGACACAGCTTATCCTGATGCTGGGGGAGCAGAGTGACACAACTTGAAAAGAGTAATATGCTGTATTACACCATAATTTGTCTTTAGAAATAAATGTCTATGCTTTCATAATTTAAAATACAGGAAATTAATCTCAACACAACTCCTCGTTGGTAGGATACAGTTAAAAAAAAGGTAGACAAACACCAATAGTGAATCTCTTAAAATGGGGAGCCCAACTGTGATAGGCTGCTGGCAATAACCTAAACTAGTATGATTCTTTTGGGAAGGTATTTGGCACAATTTAACAAGTATCTTAAAAGTATTCATGCTCTTTGACTTGGTATTTCCACTTCTGGGAATTTGTCCTGAGGACATTAGCAGAGGTTCTGACACAGATGTGAGTCACACAGTCCTGCTCGTAAGAGTTAAAACCTGTAAACAACTTAAACGTCCAAGAGCAGGGGACGTTACACAAATTAGAACAAATCATTCAGGAGAATATTATCGTCATTTAAATGATGTTTTTATTAAGACTGTGCAATGCAAAATTGTTTGTTTCAATGCTGTTTTTATTTTTTATTTTTCTTTTTAGGCAAGTATGGAACAAAGTTAATTGAGGAAGAGAAAGGTAGGTTTACAGAGTAAGAAGAAGATATAGACAGAGGTTTATAGAAGAAGGTACATTCGCCACAGATAGGGCAAGTGGGTAAAGAGGCAAAGGGGCCAATACTGAGTTTTTTAAAAAATCGAATACAAAATATACATGGTATGACCACGACTATAAGCAAACAATATTATGCTCAGAAAAAGACTGGAAGAAAAAAAGTTCACCAAAATAAGGAGTTGTCCTTGGATAGTTTTTATTCTTCTCCTTTATTTTTCTAACTCATCATCATAAGCCTGTCCAATTTAAATATTTAAATTTTTAAAAGAAATCTTTAAATATCTAAAGAAAAAAATTGTCACCATTTGGGTACCATTATGGAAATAATTAACAGTCTCAAAGTATCTCCCCACCAGAAAATATAACTTTACAGTGAAGAAACAAGGTGGAAACTCCCTTAACTAAGGGACCAACGATAGCACCACCAGGGATGGGTCAAATTGACACCAAGTGCCTCTTCATATAATGAATTAATGGAAACATCATCAAAAACCAAATTGAGGGAAATTCTTCCAAAATGTCAAGGTTGCAAAAGACAAAAGTCTGAGGAACTTTTCCAAATAAAGGAGACTAAAGTACAGAAGGACAGTGTGATTCTGGATTGGGTCCTGAACCAAATGCCACCTTCCTGATTTGGTCATTATACTGTGGTTATGGAAGAGGATGCCCTTGCATTTTAAGAAGTACTGAAATATTTTAGGGGGCCAAGGAGCATCTTATATAAATTTGATATGTAGAGAGGAAGCATATGGTAAACCAAATGTGATAAAATATTATTATTTGTAAAACCTGGATAAAGGGCAGCCGAGAACCCCTTGTATTCTTCCCGTAACTCTTCTAGAAGCCTGACAGTATTTCCAAATAAGTTAGGGGAAAAAACTTGCCACAAAGAGGCCAGCCACAGTGGCTCACATCTATAGTCTTGGCACTCTAGAAAGCCAAGGCAGGAGGATTGCTTGAAGCCAGAAGTTCGAGACCAGCCTGAGGAACACAGCAAGACTCCATCTCTACTAAAACTAGAAAAATTTGCTGGGTGTGGTGGTGAACACCTGTAATCCCAGCTACTTAGAAAGGCTAAAAGAGGAGGATCACTTGAGCCCAGGAGTTTGAGGTTGCAGTGAACTATGATGACACCACTGTACTTTAGTCAGGGCAACAGAGTAAGACTCTCTCTCAAACAAAAAAGGAAAGGGAAAAAAGAGGCACCCAGAAGACAATCAAATATTGCCCCTATCTCTTCCTTCTGACACCCTTCTTCACCTGACTGTGCTCAGCGAGCCTTCCCCAGAAAGCTCAGTGCTTATCTGCCCTCTTCACGGCTAGCTGGACTGTCTGCTTGCATGACATAACACAGTTTTTTTTTTTCCCATGAAGTATTATATGGAATATGCAAAGTTCTTTTGGCATGCAAAAGACTTATAGAAAGGTTTTGATGAGAAAGAGATGTAAGAAAGAACATTAATTTTTAAAATATGGGTAATGTACACCCCTTAGAAGGGCAAATTTTAAGCATCTATCACTAACCACCATGGCCAAATACCGCTCTTAACAAGGACTGAAGGCCTAACCTCAAATCAAGTTGGGGGATGTCATCACTGATGTGTCCCAATGTTCAAATGTCTTCCCATAAGCCTTGGAAATAAAACTGAACACCACGGAGTCCCTGAATGATGTCATTGTGTCTGTGTGGGGGTGGGGTGGGGGAGGGGCAGTAAGGAGGGAATAGCCCTGGGACCTGGGATCCTTGGCTAGCAGCAGCTCAGGGAGCTAAATATGCTTATTAAGAAAGACAGAAAAAATAGGAAAGCACTTGGCAAGTAATAGAATCCAAGAGAGGATCTTTAATTCCAAAATCGAGGACCTAGGGATTAGCTCATGATAACAACAGGGTTAAATACAGAATGCTTACTGTGTGAACAACAGGAGGTAAGCAGTTCACATGATTACCTAAACTAATTATCTTGACATGTGTATAATGTAGTTACTTTATTATACCCATTTTATAGACACAGACACTGAGACTAAGAGGAGTTAAGAAACTTGCTCAAGGTTATATAGCAAGTAAGGAAGAAAGCTGGGATTCAAACCCAAGGCTGACAGACTCCAGTGCTAGAGCATAAAGATGACAGATATCCAGAGCCACACAAATCTATCTTACTGCTCGCTTCTGTAAATACCAAGCCATCTGCATTTCTTATATTTTGCTTCCTTTAAAAAAAACCATACCTTGGCTCGATGCCCGTAGTTCAGTGGTTAGAGCACCAGCCACATACACCAGGGCTGGTGGGTTTGAACCCAACCCAACCTGCTAAACAACAATGACAACTACAACAACAACAAATAGCTGGGCGTTGTGGCGGGTGCCTGTAGTCCCAGCTACTTGGAAAGCGGAGGCAAGAGAATCACTTAAGCCCAAGAGTTTGAGGTTGCTGTAAGCTGTGACGCCACAGCACTCTACCGAGGGTGATATAATAAGACTCTGTCTCAAAAACAAACAAACAAACAAACAAACATACCCTAGGCTAGGCACAATGACTCATGCCTATAATCTCATCACTTTGGGAGGCTGAGGTGGGAGGACTGCTTGGGACCAGAAGGTCAAGACCAACCTGGGCAACATAGTGAGACTCCCATCTCCAAAAAAAAAAGTGTTATTTAATTAGCCAGGTATGGTAGTACACACCTATAATCCTAGCTTCTCCAGAGGCTGAGAGTAGAAGAAATCACTTGAGTCCAGGAGTTTGAGGTTATAATGAGCAATGACCATCCACTGCACTCCAGCCTAGGCAACAGAGTAAGATTCTGTCTCCACAAAAACAAACAAAAAATACCCTGCATCTGTATTTGGGGGTTACATAGTAGAGCTTGCCCCTCTATATTCCCCACATCACAAATGTGGCTGTTAACAAGGGGTAGGACAACTTATCCGAGAGCTTATAAAAACAGGTTTTCTTATCCTGAATTTGCAACTGCAGTGCATTCAACCAGGACTTAAGTCCCTAAAGCTTTTAATGTTTTGGAAAACCTCTTCTGGAGCCAAGAGGGCTTTGGATCACTGCCAGCCTGTTGTGCCAGGCCCGTTAACGAGGAAGAACCGGGAGAGGGAGCATTGAGTCAGGCAGGAGGGACGAAGAGCAGGTGAGCTCCCGCTCCAGAAATCCAACTCTGCCTCCAAGTTCTGTTGATTGATAAGAAAATAATTCAAGTGGGGCACCGCCTGTGGCTCAAAGGAGTAGGGCACTGGCCCTGTATACCGGAGGTTGTGGGTTCAAACCCGGCTCCAATCAAAAACTGAAAAAAAAAAAGAAAGAAAATAATTCAACAGCTCATGAGTCATCGTGTACATCTGTGCTTTTACACACATTATCCTATGCAATTCTCTAAAGTCTAGAGTCTAAATCATAGACTTTAGAGTATCATAGGTAGAAAGACTACATATTCAATAAATATTTATAGCTGTTATATTTATGTCTCTGTGTACTGTGATATATTATAACACGTACAGATATAACTCATTAATCTTACAGGAATTTAAAAACTGCTATCAATCATCTGTGTTTATAAGTGGAAATGGTACTACTTCCACTTTAGAGATGGGAAAACTGAGGCTTAAAGAAGTTAAGGGATTCACCTGAGCTCAAGCTTTTCTAAAAGGCAGAGCCGGGACACAGGTAGAGGTCTGTGAGTACAGATCAGATGCTCCTCTCTTCGCCCGCCAATGTGAATGGTTCCCACATCTGATGACCCTTGGACTATCAATGCAAACGGTTCCAACAGATTTCCATCCCTCAGCTCTCTCCCACTCCCCATAGGTCCACCCAGAACGACATCCAAGAGGCCAGCAAGTCTGCTTTCCCTTCCCGTCTAGCTACTGAGTGTGACCAGCAGAGAAGAGCTGAATGACAACCTGATCCATCTTTCCTCTGCAACCAGCAGGCTTGCAATCCCCCAAATTCCTTTAGAGAAAAGCAAAAACATCACGTGCTCAGGCCAAGCAATGCTGCCATGGACAAGGGAGACACAGCTTGCAAAGTGAGCAGAACTGAATCACATACTCAGGTGAGAGCGGTAACCTTGGCTGGTAAAATACTATCTGCCACATAAAATTAATGTTGCTAACTGATAAATTGGTCTGGCTTTGTAGCTGCACCACAGCTCTCAGCATAGACTTTTTGAAAATACAGATTCCTGGGCGTTATCCTTGAAAATCATCTCAAGCATGTGGGGACCCATTTTTACACATCTCTCTTTAAAGTGGAGGCACTCTGCCACTGACTCACCTTTTAAAAACCCTCTCTCTGAACTCTAGGTCTCAGCCCTCTGCATTGACCGTTAAGATTTTCCATGTCCCCCCTCCTCCTATCCATTCCTCATCCCTTGGAAACCTGCTCCCACCACCACCAAGAATGCTTTGGTGGAAGGTCGAGGATGACCTCTCTGCATATGAACCCTACGGGCACTTCCAGGTCTCATTTCATTCAACTTCTCCAACCAGATGGGGCATTCTCAGTCTCCCTCCTGCCTCTCTGGGTATGTTTCTTATTTTCTTCATAAACCATCCTTTTCTTTCCTATCCTTTAAATGTTCCCCAGGGCCCACTCAGTCCACCTTCTCTCTCCACCACACATTCTCACCCCCTCTATTGAGCAGCACCCCTAAATTAACACCTCCAGCCCAGACCCCAATTCTAAACAACACATTCTTATGTCCTGCTTGCTCAGATGTATAATTCTTAAATGTTAAAAAGTATAATCTCATACGTAAAAAAACTAATTCTCATATAAACACATAATCAAATATATTTCAAAGGTTTATTTAACTAATAAGAGATCCTAAAAAAAGATAAAAGAAACTAATATACATAAGGTCAATGAAAACAAAAATCCTGATATAAGATTATTAGATACCAAACTGGTTAATGTACTTCAGGGCAATAACCTCCGGGTTTCCCTTCTTTACCAAACAGAAATCATTTGCATCCTTCCTACCTTTATAGACTATGGGCCCTACCAAATAATGAGCAGAATTGTATCCCCCAGAGCACCAGATGGCCGTCAGCTGGGCTTCTTAGATGATGCTTTAGTATGACATTAAAAGGTCACAAAATCATTTTTTATTTCCAAGTTTTGCATAATTTTTCTTTACACTGGGGTCTGTGAATTTGGATGGAGAAAAATTAAATCTTTCTTTTCACTGACTTCTAACTGAAATTCAGCCTTTCCTTTATTACAAATGTACTTATGAATGTACAAATGTCTTCTACCTTGATGAGTGTAGGCAACAAATTATAGTAGTAGTTACAGTAAGCAGTGTCTGTGACTTTGCCACTAAGAGAAATCATATTTTCTTATCACATTACAAGGTGTTTTGAAACACTGTTTATGCTCATCATTACTTACAATGATAGAAATGTCTAAACCTGTAACTTAGATCTTTTTATATGACAGTAATAAGCATGTTATTAATAAGCATAAATATTTATCACAAATTGGTTGTTACAATAGTTTGATAACTATATTTTAATACAACTAGTTTCTCTGTAATTCTGTACATTCTGTTTAACACATTCAAAACGTTATTCTAAGAAAAGCCCCTAGGCTCTCGGAGAAGCCTTTCCCATCTTCCTCAATTAGTTTAGGGATCCCTGCTATACATTCTTTTACCACATTATATGTTCTCTTTCCAGCACTGACTACCTGAATTAAATAATTAATCAACGGCCCTCCCATGAGGCTGTGGAAGAAAGGGATGATATCTATCTTATTTATTTTCATCCCCAATGTGTAAGCATGGAGCCTGGCTCATAAAAATTTCTCAAAGAAATATCTGGGAAAAAAGAAAAATATCTGTTAATGAATGAACATCTGGGTACATGCTGCTGTTCTATATTCCTTTAAGATAGGAGGTACTAGGTCTGGTGCAGTAGCTCATGCCTGTAATCCTAGCACTCTGGGAGGCTGAGGCAGGTGGATTGCCTGAGCTCAGGAGTTTGAGACCAGCCTGAGCAATAGCAAGACCCCATCTCTAAAAATGGCTGGGCACTGTGGGCAGGCACCTGTAGTCCCAGCGACTCAGGAAGCTGAGGCAAGAGGACCATATGAGGCCTAGAGTTTGAGGTTGCTGTGAGCTATGACACTATGGCTTTTCCCACAGGGTGACAAAGTGAGACTGTCTCTAAAAAAAAAAAAAAAGATAGGAATACTTACAATACTCTTCCCAGGACCCAGCAAAACCTGCTTGTTCCTTGGGTCCCTGCCCTACTTGGCCCAACAACAGAGCTTCAAACTAAGCCCACATCTGGGGTCCCATACTGGATCGCCTTTATGTTTAAGCCTCAGCTTACAGCCCTCAACCTGGAGCTTCATTAATACCTTCCAAAAAGGATTAAAGGACCTGCTTATGAATTCAAGAAATCTGTGGTGCCAAGGGATTGGAAAATTGTAGGATTCTTTGGGCGGAAAGAGAACCTGCCCCCTGCAAGTTGTAATGAATTGGAAACCCTGAAGCCAGGCACAGGCCCACCATCACACCATCTGGGAATAGAATGCACATCAAACTGGAGCTTCAGTATGACTCTGAGGAATAAGACACAAAAAAGGCTATTCAAACACTACACTTCATCTGAGTCTTTAACTCCCCACTGCACGATCACAAAGCTAATTATTTAGAAGTGGCTACAAGTGGTATATAGAAAGGGGCCCTGTTGACAGAGGGTGGCCAGAGGGAACAGCAAACTGCAGTTACTCTAGGAAGGATAAAGCCAGTGAGTGCCTAGGTGGCCGACTCTCCTCCTGTGCCAAAGCCATCAGGGAGCTAAAGAGCAAGTTTTGTAGACACTCCCAGAAAAGTGCTGCCAACACAGCTGCTTAAACATCAAGTGAGCCACTGAGAACTGTTACTGTGTGTCCCAACCTATCTCTTTGCTTTCACCTTCCAGGTCACACACACACCCAACCTTGTCCATTGGTGTGTCACTTCTCACCCCTCTGTCTGGGGTAATGGTACTCAGCCAGCTTACCCCACTAAGATAACTTGGGGCTCAAAACTACACTGATACGAGGTATGTGGAAATGCTCTGCCAACTCTAAAGCCCTCTACAAATGTGGGGACTTTGTACAATTCTGTCAACAGACCAAATAGGAAGCTAGAGATCCTAACAGTGCTGCAAGGTGGGCCAGGCAGAGGGAATGGGCCAGTGCACCATGGGTGAGCAGTGTGGCTCCTTTCCTCCCTAACTGGGGCCCAAGATGCAGATGTTAAAAAACAAAAAGGACTGCAACTTTTCTCCTTTTTTTTTTTTTTAATCATATAGCCTTAAAGAAAGATGGAGACTTTACCTCTTTCATGTTTACATGGATGGAGCGGGAAAATATTCTTCTTAGCAAAGTATCCCACGAATGGAAGAAAAAGTATCCAATGTACTCAGCCCTACTATGAAATTAATTACAGCACAAGAATATGGGGAAAGGGGCAAAGGAGGGAAGGGGAGGGGGAGGATGGGTAGAGGGAGAGTAATTGGTGGGACCACACTTACCCCGCATCTTAGAAGGGTACAGGTGAAACTTACTAAATGTAGAATATAAATGTCTCTACATAATAACTAGGAAAATGCCATGAAAGCTATATCAACCAGTTCAATGAAAATATTTCAAACTGTATATAAAACCAGCACATTGTACCCCATTATTGCATTTATGTACACAGCCATGATTTAATAAAAAAAATTAATTAAAAAAAAAGGAAAATAAATAAATAAATAAAAAACAAAAAGGAGAAAGGGGGAAAGATGGGGCGGGGGGGGTGGGCAAATAAACCATCCAAAGTCCAGGTAGTGTCAATGAACGTAAGCTCTCATTACACCTCATGCATCTGTTTCTGGCCTGCTGTCTCAGCCTCAAAACTGACCACGACCGCCAAGCAAGACACAAGAGCACCACAGAACAAAACCGCACAGCTGGGCAAAACTCCCCTGGACACAGTGTGGTTGAAGTCTCTGTTCTCAAGAGAGGATCCATTTTCAGGAGGAAGTGGAGAGAAACACAGTGCACTTAGATCCTTACTCCCTCCGCACACACCCTCGCCCTGCTATGGGTCTCTGCAGGGGCTCAGCAGAAAGGGGGCAGGGAGTCAAGGAGCCCCAACTCTCATGGGGAGATCGCAGTGCAGGAGCCCTCCAGTTGGCACCCAAGTTGTGTGGCCAGCCTCACAGCCCCCTCTGGTCCTTCCCTGCTCCTCCTCAACTCTTATGCAACAACCCGCAAGGACTGCACAGACACCCAGGGATTGGGCACCCCTCATGTGCTGAGCTCTGTGCTAGGTGCTTCCTGTTTTTTTCCTGATCCCTTCGGCCCTGTCAGATGAATATTATTACCACCATTTACAAACAAGAAAACTGAGGCAGGGCCCAAGGTCACATAGCTCCTGAGTGTCTCGCTGGCTAAAAGCCCATGTTCTTTCCACCACATCACACTTGAATTTATCTTACAGATAACAGAGAGGAAAGGATGAAAGTGTTCTGCGAAAATTAATCCAGTCTCTCCCCCTCCAACTGAACCCTACATGTGGCCTGACTGATCTTGTTATTAAAAGGACAGCTTCCATCATGTACCTCCATTACCTACTGAATCGCATCCCAATGGCTTTGCCAGGCATTTAAGGTTCTTTATGATCCACTTTTCCAGTTTTAATTCCCCCCAGCCCCAGTCTCAAATCCTCTTTCCATCCAGCCTGGCCCATCACTCCTCATTTCCCATGTCTCTGGCGTGGAAGGTCTCCTTCCCTGCCTGCAACATTCATCGCTTCTGCCAAACCCGGACCAGTGCCCACTGCGTGCCAGGCCCTGGCCCAGGTGCTGGGGATGTGATGCCAGGACAGGAGGATCCCTGCCATCACAGAGCTCAAGTCTGCCCTCCTTGAGAAGCCAGCTCCTGCTAGCTCTTTCCTGAGTTCTGCTGGTGGCTTGACACCCCACTGTCCAGCCCTGTGCTGATCCACAGCACTCAGCATTAGCGTCTCATAGGCACTCAGCCATACTTCTACCTCGTGCACCAACCTGTTCTAAGACTTCCGCTGTAATGTTATTTCTGTGGGAAGAGTGCACTCCAGGTTCCAACAGCATTACAGATGGCAATTATGTCCCCAGGCCAGCCCACAAAAGCCTATTAAATATATAATAGTCCCAAAGAAGTATGGAACCTAAATCAGTGTACCTTAAGAGCTCTGCAGGGGAGACTGGGAGCAAACATCTGCCTCCTCCATCTTCTCACGCTGGCAGGGCAGGGCCGGGCAGGGTAGGGAGCAGGTGGAAGATAGGGGAGAGGCAAGAACACAATTTATAACTCAGGAGGGCTGGCCCTACTCCCAGCTCCACCTTTACTGACCGGGTGGTGTGGAGTGAGTGAACACAGCCATGTTAGACCAGTCCTCACTTCTAAATCTCACAGATAGGCAGAATTTATTTTTTAAAGCATAGTTTAAAATATAACAATAATGTATTTGTTTTAAACAAATTTTGTTAAGGATCTTTTAAAAAGAAATCACAATCTACTAGCACAAGTTTCATCTTTCAAAAGGATACTATAACACTGCCTCCTCCAATATGGACATTATATTAGAAAAATGAGCTAGGTTTTAAACTGATAATATTTGGATTCGTTGTTATTTTTCCACTTTATCTTTGGAGCAATGAACACTTCACCATTGTGCAGCTCTAGTTCCTGGCTTGATGTTTGAGAACCACTGATTGCGGAGATCTAGACCTCTCTCTAGCTCTGCACTTCTCCACTGTAGACTGGATGGAGACTACAGACATCCAGCATGGATGGCCCTACGGAAGGATCAGCCGCAGGGAGTAGCTGGGCAGGACAGCAGGGATGGGGCAGCAGACCTCCCCAACCACCGCCCACCCCCACCCTCTACCCCAGGACAGAGGCACTCAGCCTAGAGTCTCTTGGGACTAACTTGTTCTAAGTGTTCACTCTGACACTTTATACTTCCCACTGCAGTATTCTTCTGGAAGGCTGAGGGCCCCTAAAGAATATATTGTTTTTTAAATTTTATTAACTTGGCTCGGCGCCTGTGGCTCGGCGGGCTAAGGCGCCAGCCACGTACACCTGAGCTGGTGGGTTCGAATCCAGCCCGGGCCGCCAAACAACAATGACGGCTGCAACCAAAAAAAAAAAAATGGCCGGGCGTTGTGGCGGGCTCCTGTAGTCCCAGCTACTTGGGAGGCAGAGGCAAGAGACTCGCTTGAGCCCTGGAATTGGAGGTTGCTATGAGCTGTGATGCCACGGCACTCTATCCAGGGTGACAGCTTGAGGCTCTGTCTCAAAAAAAATAAAAATAAAAAAAATAAATTTTATTAACTTTCCTGATTATAAACTAACATGTATTCATTGTGAAAAACTGGGAAAACAAAGGAAAGCATAAGCAAAGAAGCAAAAGTCACCCACAACTCCAGCTTCCAGAAAAGTCACTGTTAACATTTGATGCACTGCTAATTCTTCATACACAAAACTTCAACCATTCTGGGATTTGGTTTGATATCCTGCTTTTCCCCTAGTTATTACACTTGAGCATTTTTTCCACACCTTTAGATACTTTTCATAGACATCATAAAATATTGTAATAATACACATAACATTCTAGTAAATATATTCTTTATAAATATTGCAATGGACTGAACATTTATGTTCCCTCCAAATGCATTTGTTGAAATCCTAATCCCCTATATAACAGTATTAGGAAGTAGAGAGGGTGGAGCCCTTATGAATGGGATTAGTGCCCTTAAGAAAGGGACCCAACAGAGCTCTCTAGTCCTCTATCTCATAAGAATACAATGAGAAGTTGACAGTACATATGGAGAAGACATCCTTCATTAGAACCCAGCCATACTGGCACCCTATCTTGATCTTTTAGTCTGCAGGACTGGAAAAATGTATTTCTCTTATTTATATGCTACCCAGTCTATTGGATATTTACCATAGTAGGTCAAACTGCTAAACACAAATAGCACTTTCCATGGTGTGGATAAAGCCAAATATCATTTAACCATGCCCCTACTGTTGAGCATTTAAGCCACTGCCATATTTTTGCTATTGTAAAAGGTGTAGTAGATATATATCCCTGTACGCTAATCTCTACAGATGCCTTTATACTTCTTTCTACCCTTCAGGTCACAGCACAGTGCTATGCATATATCATCCCTCAGTAAATAGAGTGAACAAAGAAACCCAACTGGCTCCTAGGGACATGGAGAGCCCTTATCAGATGGACACAGCATTTATATTTACAGAGGCCCAACCTAGCGTCCAGAAGCCACTCACCACTGCCCCTGTTGGCCTGCTCTATCCACCTCCAACCTGATAAGCCAATTCTAGGGATTGAGGGGAAGGAGAAGATAAACATTTTCTGCTGGACTCCCAGTGCTCTCAGCAAACCTACCTGCTCTTCTGCACCTTCCCATGGAGGGTACCAGCAGACCTCCACTGCCTAACTAACTACCACATTTCTTCCAGACTCTGTTTAACCCATTGCCTCAGGAAAGCCATGGCTGACCCACCCTCTAAATTAATAACAACTCCCATTTAGCGGAGGCTACTGGTGCTTAGGGTATTAGCACTTGCTGTTCCGTCATTATTGGCTCACAGGACTGACTCCCCCACCCGGCCTGGGGAACACTAGAGGGCAAGCACAATGTGTACTTTGGACCCCACCCAAAATCCAAAATAAATGTTTGCTGAATGAAACTTCAGATTCCCAAGCCATTTGTTTTCCCAGGAAGGAGAGAGGAAATCAGTATCTTCTCAAATAACTCAAGTGCAAAGACCTGATGAGGGTCTCACAGGAGATGGCTGTGTCCTCTGCACAGTCCTTCCTGGCCCAGAGACCTGCCCAGACCATCTGGCTCCAGGCAAATGATGGCAAACAGAATGTCCAACACACTCAGGCACAGCGAAGTGACACTGCCTCCCTCCAGCCCGGGGCTCTGCCAGAAGGAGAGTACAGACCTAAGGGGGACGCAGCCACTCCTCACTGGTGAAAAGGGAGATGCAACTGTTTCAAGCAACTCAAACCACACTCTTTTTCTCCTCCTGTTTGCCCAACTCCTTGCCACACCCAAATGGAACTAACTGAAAAACTCGGGGGGAGACGCCTGTGGCTCAGTGAGTAGGGCGCCAGCCCCATATACCGAGGGTGGCGGGTTCAAACCCGGCCCCGACCAAACTGCAACAAGACAACAACAAAACATAGCCGGGCGTTGTGGCGGACGCCTGTAGTCCCAGCTACTCGGGAGGCTGAGGCAAGAGAATCGCCTAAGCCTAAGATTTAGCTGGAGGTTGCTGTGAGCTATTACGCCACAGCACTCTACCAAGGGCGACAAAGTGAGACTCTGTCTCTAAAAAACAGAAAAGAAAAGAAAAACTCCGGCTTGGTAAGGGTGCCAAGAGCAGGAAGTTCCCTGAAACTTTAAGAAAAAAATGCCAGGATGTTCTTCAAGTCATGGGGAGATGGGAAAGGAGGAGCAGATACCCCATCACACACGGACAGCAACACCAAGGCCAAACCACGTCTAACAAACACAGCCCAGACCCCTAAGTGTGGCAGACTCCTCTCGGAGCCGCCCCCCTCAGGTAAGGCTGTGCAGCGTACAGAGCTTCCTCCTCCGGTATCATCCAACCCACAAGACCACCTAGTGGGGTATCTTTACCGTCCCTATTTCACGGATGAGGAGACTAGTTGAGATGCGCTAAATGTGCCGCCCAGACACACAGCTAGAAAGTGGCTGAGGCTGAAGCCAACCTCGGGCGGGTGTACCGGCGGAACTCCTCGCCCCGGCCGGCGGCTACGACCCCACCCAGCCCGCTCAGCGCAGCCTGTGGACGGAGGCCCAGGTGGTGACCCGCAGTTTCCCAGCCGCTTGGGGTCGAGACCAAGAACAAGGTGGTCCTAAAACAAGGTTTCTGGCAGTGCAGGTGGAAAGCACGCCCCACCCTGCACTCACACAGGTGCCGGACTCGGAGTCTGGGGCGGGGCGCACCTCCCCAGCCCGCCGGTGTCCCGCCCTAGCGGGTGGCCGCCCCCGGCACAACCTGCGCCCCCGCAAACTTGTGCCCATGGCACGAGCACCCTGCGAGAGATCACCCACGTTTCCACAGCTGCCTTCTGCCCCTGCGCCCCGGAGCGCTCAGAGGGCACGGCACCAGGACGTCCCGCTGCCTCCCGCGTGGCCACCGGGTGCCCGCCAGCCCGGCACGCACGCCCCAAACCCGGCGCCGGAGGCAGCCTCACGCGGAGAAGGCTGGGGACTGAGAGCGCCGAAGGGCACACGGGGGGCACGTGCCGGCCCCGGCCCGGCCCCCGCCCTGTAGCCTCACCCAGATCGCCAGCAGCAGCCACGCTCGCCCGGCCCTCGCCATCCCCGCCGCCGCTGCCCACCGCCGGCTGCAGGTCTGCTCGGGCTCCCGCGCCCGCCCGCTAGCTCCACCGCGGCCAACAGCCACGGCCACTTCCCAGCCTCTCCCCGCCCCCGAGTTCCCGGTGCCACGTCTGCCAAAGCATGCGCAGCGGGCCGCGAGCGCCGGCCGGGAGCAGTGCCTGATGGTAGTTGTAGTTTGCAGAGGGGCTGACCTGGGGCTGCGGGTGTGGTCTGTGCTCCGAGCGAGTGCGGAGAGGCAAGGTCAGGGAGTTAGGGAAGGCGATTAATTCGGGGGGCTTACTCTATGTCTGGAGCTTCAGAAACAATGTCACACTCAGTTCACAGAAGTTTTATTATCCCCACTTTGGGGATCAGGAGGCAGCCCAGAGAATTGAAATAATTTGATCCAGATCACCCAGCCAGTAAATGGCAGAGGCCAGCGATGCCTGTGAAGGAGAGGAACAGCCCTCATCCTGCCTCCCAGGCTCCCACGTATCTCTTCTTTCCTCATTTTTTCCCGTTGAAACAATGTGCTGTTGAAAAACAGTTTGGTGTTTACTCTATGTTTAACTCCTCAAAAAGTTAAACATAGATTGACATAGGGCCAGCAATTCCACTCCTTAGGTGTATACCCGAAATTGAAAACTGGTATTCAAACAAATGTTCATACACCAGTGTTTGCAGAAGCACTGTTTACAGTAGCCAAAGTGGAGACAGCCCACACGTCTGTCCAAGGAAAAATAGATGAACAAAAAGTGACATATCCAGAGAATGGAATATTATTTAGCTATTAAAAGGAACAAAGTTCTGATACGCCTTGAGATGTGGATGAATATCAAAAACATTATGCTAATGAAAGATGCCAGACACAGAGGTCACATAGGATATGATTACATTTATATGAAATATTTAGAATAGGTAAATTCACAGTAACAGGAAATAGATTTGTGGTTGCCTAGGGCTGGGGAAAGGAGAGAAAGGATGAGGAACTGCTTTGTGGGTACAGGTACTCCTCTGGGGAGGGGAGATGAAAATATTTTAGAGTTAGATAGAGGTTATAGTTGCATAACATTGTAAATGTACTAACTTCCAGAGAACAAGACACTTTGATTGATGTTATATGGATTTTACCCCAATAAAAAATTCAAAAGAAAAAATAAACCTTTATTGAACACATTCCATGGGCTAAAACATTCATGCATATAATCATTTATTTATTCAAGACTGTTGATTGGATACCCACTATGGCCTGAGGTTCAAGTGTACAATAATGAGATGGACAAGAGAAGTGCACAGGTGGGGATTGGTGGATTATAGCTGAAAGATCCTTGCCAGCTGTGTGGAGGTTGAAAGCTCAAAACATAGATGTAAGCCATGACTCAACCCCTCTCCTCAACAGGCCTACCCAACCCCTCTCCATGTTCTGTCAAGTTTGCCTCCAAAATATTTTCTTTTATTTTTTCAATTATTTTTTAATAAATCATAACTTTGTACATTGATGCATTTGTGGGGTTCAGGGTACTGCTTCAATATACAATGTGAAATGCTTACATTGAACTAAGTAACACATCCATCACAATTATACTCATTTCTTAATAGTTTTGAAATGTACCATTGCATCATGTACACTAGGTGAGGTCCCCCCGAATACCCTCCCTCCTCCCATATCCCCCTTCCCTCCTCTCT
>CAUYRH010015988.1:0-16370 GCA_963574655.1 Perodicticus potto | reverse complement strand
TATGAAACCTTTAAATTAGCCTCATAGTAGGGCTGAGTACATTGGATACATTTTCTTCAATTCTTGAGATACTTTGCTAAGAAGAATATGTTCCAGTTCCATCCATGTAAACACGAAAGAGGTAAAGTCTCCATCTTTCTTTAAGGCTGCATAGTATTCCATGGTATACATGTACCACAATTTATTAATCCATTCATGGGTTGAAGGGCTCTGGGTTTCTTCCATGACTTGGCAATTATGAATTGGGCTGCAATAAACATTCTGGTACAGATGTCTTTGTTATAATGTGATTTTTGGTCTTCTGGGTATCTACCTAGTAAAGGAATTATAGGACTGAATGGCAGGTCTATTTTTAGATCTCTAAGTACTTTCCAAACATCCTTCCAAAAGGAACGTATTAGTGTGCATTCCCACCAGCAATGTTGAAGTGTTCCCTTTTCTCCACATCTACGCCAACATCTCTGGTTTTGGGATTTTGTCATGTGGGCTAATCTTACTGGAGTTAGTTAGGTGGTATCTCAAAGTAGTTTTGATTTGCATTTCTCTGATGATTAAGGATGGTCAGCATTTTTTCATGTATCTGTAGGCCATGTGCCTGTCTTCCTTAGAGAAGTTTCTCTTCAAGTCCTTGGCCACCCTGAGATGGGATCACTTGTTCTTTTCTTACTAATCGGTTTGAGTTCTCTGTGGATTCTGGTTATTAAACCTTTGTTGGAGGCATAACCTGCAAATATTTTCTCCCATTCTGAGGGCTGTCTGCTTGCCATACTTACTACATTTCTGGCTGTACAGAAGCTTTTTAGTTTGATCAGATCCCATTAGTGTATTTTTGATATTGCTTCAATTGCCTGGGGAGTCCTCCTCATAAAATATTCACCCAAGCCAATTTCTTCAAGAGTTTTCCCTGCACTTTCTTCTAATATTTTGATAGTTTCATGTCTTAAGTTTAAATCTTTAACCCAGTGAGAGTCTACCTTAGTTAATAGTGAGAGGTGTGGGTCCAGTTTTAGTCTTCTACAGATTGCCAGCCAGTTCACCCAGCACCATTTGTTAAATAGGGAGAATTTTCCCCACTGAATGTTTTTAATTGGCTTGTCAAAGATCAAGTAACAGTAAGTAGCTAGATTCATCTCTTCATTCTCTATTCTGTTCCAAACATCTACCTCTCTGTTTTTGTCCCAGTACCGTGCTGTTTTGATCACTATAGATTTATAGTAGAGTCTCTATCAACAATAGCCAAGCCAAAAAAACAGTTAAGGACTCTATCCCTTTCACAGTAGTGCCAAAGAAGATGAAATATTTGGGAGTTTACCTAGCAAAGGATGTGAAAGATCTCCATAAAGAGAACTATGAAACTTTAAGAAAAGAAATAGCTGAAAATGTAAACAAATGGAAAAACATACCATGCTCATGGCTGGGAAGAATCAACATTGTTAAAATGTCAAATCAACATTGTTAAAATGAAATATATAATTTTAATGCAATCCCTATCAAAGCTTCATTGTCATATTTTAAAGATCTAGAAAAAATAATACTTCATTTTATATGGAATCAGAAAAAACCTCGAATAGCCGAA
This sequence comes from Perodicticus potto, assembly GCA_963574655.1. NCBI lineage: Eukaryota > Metazoa > Chordata > Mammalia > Primates > Lorisidae > Perodicticus > Perodicticus potto. The sequence continues at coordinate 14,794 of CAUYRH010015988.1, read as the reverse complement.
ACATTACTCAGAAATAAAAACAGAGCAGGAGGAATCATGCTACCAGACCTGAGACTCTACTATAAATCGAGAGTGATCAAAACAGCATGGTACTGGCACAAAAACAGAGGTAGATGTATGGAACAGAATAGAGAACCAAGTATTGGTTTTTAAAGTACAATTACTTGGCTTGGCACCTGTGGCTCAACAGGCTAAGGCGCCAGCCATGTACACCTGAGCTGGCAGGTTCGAATCCAGCCTGGGCCCACCAAACAACAATGACGGCTGCAACCAAAAAAAAAAAAAAAAAATGGCCAGGTGTTGTGGCGGGCGCCTGTAGTCCCAGCTACTTGGGAGGCAGAGGCAAGAGACTCGCTTGAGCCCAGGAATTGGAGGTTGCTGTGAGCTGTGATGCCACAGTACTCTATCCAGGATGACAGCTTGAGGCTCTGTCTCAAAAAAAAAAAAAAAAGTACAATTACTTTTTTCGTAAATTAAACACAGAGCAAAAAATCAAAATAGATAAAACATTCTTGCCCACATGTAGTTTATTATTTAACAAAACCTGAATTAAGAAATATTATTTCTGGGGGCGGTGCCTGTGGCTCAAAGGAGTAGGGCACCAGCACCATATGCCAGAGGTGGCAGTTTCAAACCCAGCCCCAGCCAAAAACCACAAAAAAATATATATATGAATAAGTAAAATCAAATAAAAAGAAATATTATTCCTTTATGGCATTGGGCTGTTGTTACTATTAACTTCTGTAGGTCTGCTTGCCACTTTGAAACTTATGACTGAGCATACTGAGAGAAGACAGATCTCTTTCAAAGTCATTGCGTTAGAGATTTGCTCTATTTAGAAATCTATATCTCCAATTTACAAAATGGGCCTTGGTTAGTTTCACTTCTTTAAGGAGAATATACAATTATGCCATCATATGAACTATGTTAAGATTTCAGATTTTATGGAAGATGGTCTGATAATTTGCACATAGAACCAACTTTCATGTTTTCAATCATAAATAAAATATCATCTTGGAAAAAAGACAGAGTCATTAAACTATGTCATCTTCATTTCTGTACAATTGTAATACTAAAAATAATATTGGAGAAAATAATCATTTTTACTCATACTGTACAAAGCTACAAATGATAAATTATGAAATATGTCATATCTTTTGAAAATTTCTTGGTAACACATTATATAATAAAAATTAAAAAATTTTTATCTACATAAACTTGAGGCCTTATTTTCAAGTTTCCAATTTAAATCAAATAAAAAGTTAATTTTATCCACATATTATATTTTTATCTGCTATAAGGAAGGAGCTATTTGCTACTTGGGGTATCATTATTTACTTTGAAATAGCTCACATTTTGTTCAATTTAGAAAAGCAAGTGGGAATTTCATTGCAAAGATTAAAATATTTATTTTAATGAGAAGCATTTGCTGTATTTCAAAGCCCAATTCAAAAGTGGATATTGAGCAGAGGAATAAAAAATAAACGGTGTATTTTGCTAATGGTGCAAAGTAGTCTGAAAGAACAGACAGGCTAAAAATAGAAAAGTCAATAGAATAATCAATAAACTCAAAGAAGGATGAAATAGAGGATACCTAAGTCGCATAATTAGTAAGCAGACAACAACTCATAGCAGCATTCCTACAGAAAATATAATTTGTTTCTCCAATATTTGAAAAAGGGTCAAATCCTGACCTCAACAAATTCAGACTCTTAACCTAATAGATACATTATTGCAAATGGAACTAAATGCATAATCATATGCAAAAAAAGAATGCAGTTCTTCATTGTTATCTTTTTATTTAAAAAACGTACAATATTCTATAACTAAATACTTCAAATAATTTAGCACTTTAAAATATGCTCTTTGTGCTCATTTAAGCTTTAAAATAAAGAATTACTATTAAACATCCATTTTTTATACTGCCAATGGAATTTTTCCCCTCTTTACCCTTATGGTTATAGATGTTTCAATTTAACAGAGAACAAGAATTATTTGGGCAAAAAGACAAACAAACGAAATAATTTTTTTTTAAATATGTTCTAAAGAAATCCTAAATATATATGACAGCTATCCTCAAGCTGACCAGCAACATATAATAAAATATCATGTTGCCCTGTAAACTATATTTGAGTTGTGATCACAAATACCTACAAACTGAAATAAAAGATAGGTAAAATAATTATAGGAAAGTCAAAAACTGATGATATGTAAATTGCACTGCTCTATGTACAGTTATATATTTGGCCCACTTTATTTCCCCTGTCTTACTCTTTTCTCACAAATTTATTCCTTAGAAAGGAACCAGGAAGTAATGTTAGGTTAAAACTATTTCACTCTAAAATAGGTATAGGTCCTATGAATGCCAGTACTGGCAAAAATTAGCAAACAAGAGAAATTTCTGTTCTCGACCTTCATCCTTCTCTCTCTCTCTTTCTCTTTTTTTTAATAGCATACCAACCTTTAGATATATCTGAAGCTTCACAATCTCTCCCTTTTTGCATCTTCTTCGAATGAAAATATATTTAGGGGAAATTTTATTTTTATCAATCCTTTATGCATAAATGAACATTTGTCATGGTTACATATAACAGCCTGTCACTTAGCTAAAAAAAAAAAAAAAAAAAAAAAAAAAAAATCTATGCAGCAGTATACCAGAGGGAGAGATATTTCTGTGTAGAAGTTTCTTTATATTAGCAACAATTTACTCTATTGTTGCATAATTTCCAGACGAAAGCTATATTCTATGCAGAATAAAATCAGTGAGATGCACTTAAAGAGTCTGTTACAGTAGTGGACAATGTTTTGTTTGACTAGTGTTTGCTCCTCCATACTTTGGTTCTGATGAACGCTGTTTTATTGTGATCTCTGGCAGATTGCTGCTGTTTTGAGAAAATCTTGGGGCAATGTAGGAAAACTTCCTTCCAAAATGAGATGAAGCAAGAGACCAAAGAATGACAGGCAAGTCCGCCTGACAAGTTCGATGAGCTCGTAAGAGGTTCTGTACACTGTAAACTCATTTCTGAGAGGGACATGAGTTCCCTGGAGGGTAAGATCAGCGCTTCTACCCACGGTATTGCTTTAAATCCCTTCCCAGTGAGTGATGACACAGATCCTTTTATTGGGTTATCACATATTATATTGAAAGGAACTAAGCATGCATAGTACATTCATAATGTGCCTTTGTATAACTCATGTTATCTTATTGACACGATTTTTCCCAAGACAGGGATTTTAGTATTGCAATTAGTAAAGGGTATTATAGGACAGTGAACGCATTTCTAAAGCAGTCAGGGCTGGTTTAATCCACTTGCCTCAAGAAAATACCGAGGCACATCTCTTATGCCTTGTAGTTACCTGTGGGATTTGTTTAATCTATTTTACAAAAAAATGTTTTGAGCACTTCAGCTAGCACAATATTGTTTTTTAGTGTGATGGGAGATTTTGCATTTTTTTTCCTCCGCCACACAACTGCATAAATCTAAGGAGTCTTCCTCAGTCCTCTGGTCCTCACCTCCTGGGATTAATGCAGATGGTGAAGCCAATTTGCCCATGAAAACGGCGAACAAGAATAAACCAGATTCAAGACAAGGACTTCAAGTCCATGTTTGAGAGGACTCTGGTGTCACTATTTCCCTTTGAATGTAAGCTGGGATCCAGGATGCTCCAGTTTCTCTACCTGACAAATTAGGTCAATGATGGGAATCAGCTTAGGAGAAAATTCTGCAGTAATTAAAAGACCAGAGAGATAGACAGAGAGAGAAAGAAAAGAGGAAATTGGGTTGCTCTCCTGTCCACAGCTATGTAGAATGGCACCTTATTTTATTGTTTACCCTTGTTAAATTTGTTTTAGGCTTTCTGTTACTTGTAGCCAACAGCATTTTAATTTTATGAACATGGCTGTCAAAATGCAAAGACTTTAACATCTCAGATCTAAGTTAGCAACTTAGTTCCCAGTGCATATAGACTAATAATCTCCCAATATAGCCTTCTTATCAAAATTCATTTGGATATTATGACTATTTACAGTTTCAACACACTTTTCATGTTAAATGATGATAGCTCATGTTTATTTGAGCGCTAACTTCATTGTAGGCACAGGTGTAAACACTACTTAAATTAACCTATTTACAACATGTTTAAACACCTCCCTGAGAAGGTGATTTTTCTCACCCTGTTTTTCAGATGAGATGACTCCAAAGAAGAAAATGAATAGGTAAGTCTATAAAGTGGTAAACCCAGAACTAATGTGGGCATAATTGGGAGTACTCAAGGGAAGAATTATATTTTGATGTGCTTGCATTGCTAGTAATAATGATTTAATCAGCTTAAAACCAATATTCAAGTATTAGTTATAAGCAGGCTAGGAATTGAATTAAGAAAATGATTGCAGAAGATGAGCAAAGGAAAACAGGAACAGAAGAGAAGCGGATTTGAAGAACCCTAAACCTAGTGCGAAATGAGCTGCGGGAGGCCTGGGGTCTTTAAAACCCAAAGAGTGTCTTACTGAAATTTCACCCCTCCCCCAGCCCTACTCCACCAGGGCCTCAGAGGTTACTGAGTAGGGGAAGCTCGCTGGGGTGGACAGGGCTACTCACTCTGGGAGAGGGAGTGCTTTTGTGGATTTAGAGGATGCAGAATATTTAAATTTAGTTTAAAAAGGCAAGATTTGCACTGGACCAGATAAGAAGAGAAAATATCTCTTTTCTTCTTCACCTTAGTATGACCAGGAGAGTCTGCCTGTCTGAGCAACAAGCTTTTTGAATACAAATTCTCACTCCTGTGATTTGTGGGCATGGCCTAACTGGGGTCTTCTCTCACATCCTGCTCTCGGACTGTTTTCATGGCTCTGTGTCCTCTTTGTGTTAAAGAGCAGAACTACCTTAGAGCAATAAAAGTGAAAAGTAAATCCATCCAAGTAATACAGTTAGTTAAAGAATTTAGTTAGAAAAATGCAAACACAGCAAGAACCACATCCGAATTGTTTGCCTTTCCCTCATGAGATTTATGATTAAAGCAATGGTGCCTGAAATAAAAACAGAACTAGCCTGGGACAAGCTGCTATGTGCTAAAGCCTCATCAAGAAGTGCCTGCTGTCTCCCAACCCAGCTACTTCTCAAACTTTCTTCTGACTTTTTTATCTTCATTTTTCCGTCGTCCTCTCATTTCTGCCAAGTCACTGAGAGGGACCCATGGCGTAGTTGGGGCTGGTCCCTGACAGACTAGATTCAAGCTTTCAATGTTGAGATTCTATTCCGCTTAGGGCCTTCTCAGATGACCATCTGAAATACGAACACCACGTTAAAGTTGTCAAGTAACTCTCCTGAGTAATAATATTTGATGGATAACATTTTATATTTGGTAAAATCGATATTTTCACATTTTTCTTAGAAACCTGATTAGTACCTATTTTAGCATTTGTTTCACGGAGTCACAACAGATTAGAGTGATAAAATAAATATCAACAACATGGTTTTATTCTAGCAATCTTCTGCATCTAATTTCTCTTTTATTAATCAAAGTGTTTTTGCTTCATTAATTTTGGCTTACATAGTTCTAAGTTTATTTTCTGCTAAGTTCATGGAATTGTGCTTGTTTTATCCTGTAAATGTAAATTTTCGGTAGAAAGAAAAACGAAAGCCCAGAAAGAAATAAAGCCCCTCCTTGATTCTAGAGATAAAAAGGAAAACAATTATTAGAATGTAATTGGAAGATAAATTGATCAGCATTACATATGCTTGCTGCATAAAAATAAAGAACAATTTGTGTGTGTTTCTTGGCCTACAATCAGAGAGTGCTTAAATAACCTTTTGGGAAGGAGAATAAATCATCATTTTCAATGGGTTTCTTGGTTACCTGACTCTGTGTCACACTAATTTTTAATTTTAGACCATTTATTGCCACCTATATTTTCACATTTCTCCAGATTCAGTGATTAATCTTCCAAAAGAAGAATTAATACACAGAGATACAGATGGTTAGTTTTTTATTAAATCTGTTTTCAGTTGCTTACACTCTGACCTTGTACCATAGTACAAGGAACTACTTCTAATTACCTGAGAATGAGTTTTTGCCCCTCTCTCGTTTCCCTCATCAATGTTGGTGTCTTACTACCTGTTTCCAAGTATCTGCCTTGGTTAAAAAGCACAATACCTGAATTTCTTCCAAATTTCCCCCATAATTAAATTGTGTTTTAATTGTTATAAAACAAATTTGATTTTTTTTAAACATCTGCATCCTATTACCTGTGTTTGTCCCTGACCTTCATAAACAGACATGTTTCTGAGTGTCTGTGGTTTGTGTCTACTGGAATGTTTTTCCAACTGCTTTGCTAGTTCTGTATGAAAATAACAGCTAAGCAACAGAACTTTATCTTGCTGCCTGCAGCTCGAATTTTTTGTTTGTTTGTTTTTTGCTTGGACCTTTCTCACAGAGATCGGTATGGTCTCTTTGACCCATCCAGCTAAACTCTACCTAAGGAAAAAATGTCTAGAAAGTAACTTCTTCAGTGCTGGGTGTGAATCACCTTCAAAGCACTCAGCAGCACTCCTGGCCAAGAGTAATGGCCAGAGTTCAGGAAAGCCAGATTTAGTGAGGAAAAAAGATGACCATTCCTTCATTGCTAATTATGGATTGAAGCGAAAACAATATTGATATGATCAAAATTATGTTAATATGACAATGTTATAAATTTGTATCACATAGATAAAAGCACTTGTGCAACATGAAGAAAAATTTATGACAACATATTTAGAAATTAACTACTTTCAACAAAATGCAAGAAAGAACATAATAGAGAATAAATACTGTGTTAAAAGTTTTTATGAAAGAGTATGATTTTGCGTTTTAACATCAAAGTATCATGTGAATATTTAACAGGCATACATTAAATACTTTTTTCTTTCCAACATACTAGAAAATAAAGAGATATTCATGTGTAAAATTAACAGAATTTGATTGTACATATGTCTTAAACATAATGACAGCTATGGTCTGAATGCATTCCCCCTCCAAAATTCAGGTATTGCCAGTGTGGTGGTATTAAGTAAAGGGAGGTATTTAAACAATGATTAGGCCCTGATAGCTTCTCCTTCATGCATTGGATTAAGGTCCTTAAAAAAGAGGCTTCATGCTACCTTCTACCATGTAAGGACACTGCAAGAAACAGATCAGCAAAAAATAGATTTCTGTTTTTTTACAAATTAGCCAATCTCAAGTATTTTATTATAATGGGACAATCAGACTAAGTCAGAAAATGGCTTGAGTTACCTGTTAGATTAGGGCTCCATTCATTGAGATCAGGAATAAAGAGAAATAGTATTGGAATAAAAAATGTAGCAAGTTCTATTTATATACCTGAGGTATGATTTCCTTTTGGAATTGGCAATGATGTTTGTCTATGGATGTTTTTCTGAAGGATGAGCAAAGGAAAGCAAACAATTATAGAAAAATATAAAAGAAAACAGTAAAAAAGATGGGAAAATTATCAGGTATTAAAAAAATCATGCAAAATCAAGAGAGTATTTTAAGAACAATAGAATCAATGAACAAAGTCAAAAGTTATTTCCATTAGTAAATATTAATACATCTCTGAGAATTAAAATCTGAACATCAAAATGAGCCAATCCTTGATAGCCTTCATAAAAGTAGTTTCAGTTTAGTGTGAGGTAATACAGATGTCCATGTGTAATGGCCTTAGGACTGAATGGAAAATTAAAAAAAATAAATTCATTAATTTTTGATGAAATATGAGAGAGAGAAAGAGGAACAAAAAGGGACAGTCTCATAAGAAGGCAGCTGAAATGAGGGGGATGTTACTTTCATTATAAATATTTTAATAAAATAAGTTTGACAGTTTGAGAAGAAAAGAGAAATACTGCAATTTTATGGGAGGAAGCAAGAATTACTAAGATAAATTCTGTGAATTCAGGGAAAGATGGGATCCAAAGGGTATGGAAGTAACTATTGCTGAAATAAAGAACCCATTCTTTACTTTTAACAAGATAGAATAAAGTGCTTGTGGGAATGGGGAAGTTTGAAATATTTTGTAGAAAAAAAGAAATTTTTCCTGTGATGAATTCTTTTTAATTTACTTAAAAAAGGAGTACATGTCATCTACTGAGAATAAAGTCAGTGTTCTAACTGAAGACTATTTGCAATGGGTCTGATTAAGAAGAGAAAAGACAGTTAGGAGTCTGCTTTATGGGTAGGGGGGAGGGGAAGATGTGTGATTTTTCATGCTTGACCACAGAAAATGACAAAGGCTTTGAACAGGCATTGAGAGGAAAGGTGCCTTCTCCACCCATTAAATGCCCTGAAGTGATGGGGGAGCTGGAGCTAGTGACCCAGGCTCTTCTAGCCAGCCACAGTCCTAAGCATTCCTAATTCAGGCACTTACATCATTGGTAGGTCTCTTTACCCAGGTCCTTTAGCCAAGGCCTTCTCTAGGGACCACTGTTGAGGTCTCCCTATCAAGGAAAGGAGGTGGAATCCCTGAAGACATCATTTTTTACTCTAATTCAGTACAGTTATACACATAATAGGTTATGGATATAACAGGTTAACAGGTTATCTCCAGGTTTCATAAAACTTCAAGAGCTTTTAATTCAGGTCTCCTGCAGTGGTGAGACAACCGTCTGTGTCAGTGCACTGTTCCATGGTGGAAAAGGGAACTGGAGGGTGGTAGGGGAGTCAATGCATTGTGTGGTTTAGCCTCTTATTTATTTTGTCACAGTAAGTGATTAAAATCTCAGCTTTACTTTTGTTTTGGCTTGTGCTTTAACTGATCTTGATTCATAACTGTCTCAACTAAGCTCCTAGCCAATCTGACTAGGAAAAGAGAAAACTATTTCTGGAAAGAAGGTCTAGAATAGCGGGAATGATAAATGGCTCCAGTGATAGTGGCTGAATAAGATAGGATGATGAAAATCTGTACTCCAATAGTGGGCCATTTGGATTTGTTTTTGTTCTAGATGAAGGCAATTCTAAGAGTATAGGTATGGAAATGGGGATTTGAGGAGAAATCAAGTTAGTTTTAGATCAAGATCAAGGTATTAACAAGAGAGTCCATATAGTCAGTTTACTGCTCTGAAATATCCTTTCACTAGAGAAATAGTGTTGACATCACAGTAGTAAAAAGGTAAAGATTGATAGAACTCAATTGCATAGGCCCTTAGGAACCAAGGAATGCATAGGAAATGCAAGGTGACTAATTACCACCCATTTCCTCCAAGGTATCAGTTTTCAGCAAAGGTATAGAAACATATACAGCATTTAATGAAGAGATGCAGGTCTGAATGTTTCAAAAAGTGAGATATAGGAATCCGAGTGAGAAGAATAAAAGAAATCTTGGTTGCAACCAGAGGTTCAAAGAGAAGACATAAGAATGAGAAAATGGGAAAGCATATCTTAGTAGCAGTGCTTCCATCTTTGGTAATAATTGAGTTTTAATAAGAAGTAATCTATGGTGTTTTCAGTTAACTACAAAGTAGATGAGGCTACCATTGTGATGAGAACACAGGAGAATAATCTCAACCAATATCCTAAAAACTATGTTTTATGAAACATTTGTCAGGACCTTTAATTCAGATATCATGAATTCTTGTACTAATAAATTGAAATATCATTTAGAGTCATCATGAGTCATCTTTCTTTGAAAGAAAAGTAGTCCTTAGAATAACCACAAGATCTTATTAAACATCTACATTTCCACCTTGTTAATTCACTTTTTTAACACTTTGTGAAGTACATTTAAATAAAGTGATTTTCCTAAATAATCTTACATTTCTTTACTTTATTAACCTGACACTACTTACTACCAGAAGGGATCAATATGTTTCAGCAGATTTTGCTACCAGTCAGCCCCCCTGATCCATGACACAGAGGTAGCACTGCAGACGAACTGATTGATTTGAAAAGGAATGGCTGAAGCTCGCTCAGGCATTCAGCAACTACCCATCTTTACTAAGTTTCTTATATCCCCCAAATCATCAGATAACAATATCCAAGAATAAAGAACACAAAAGGTAACAAAATCTGCCATAAACATTCCTTGTTTGCATTAATATAGCAAAGCACATACACACCTTTCTAAACTAAGAATATCCTGTTTGGAGATAAACAACAACTCATAAGTGGATTAATAAAATATGTTATATGTATACCATGGAGTACCACTCAGCCATAAAAGGATGAGTTAAAGCTTTCTGCAACAATTTGAATGGAGCTGGAGACCATTCTCCTAAGTCAAGTACCTCAAAAATGGAGAAACAAATACAATATGTCCTCATTATTAAATTGGAATGAATTGATGAACACACATATGCACAGAAGGAAGCAAATCCCAGTGGAAATCTAGCAGGGGAGGAGGGGGAGAAAGGGAGTGGCGTTATACTATCTAATGGGTACAATGAACAGTGTTTGGCTGATAGACACATCTATAACCATGACTCAAGCTTTACAAAAGTGATCCGTGTAACCAAAATCATATGTACCCTAAATATTTTGAAATAAAAACAAATAAAAGCATTCCAAAAATATAGGGACTACCTGATTTCATGACACTTTCTGAGAAATGGTAAATGGGTCCATCCCAGCAAAGACTTATGTGAGATGGAATATCTCTTTATGTGCTGGCTCCTGAATCCCATTGGTCAAAGATCAGCATGCTTTGGTTTTTAACTGAACGGAAATTTAAGTTACTTAAGAATATGAGTTGAGGTATTTTATTCCTCAAGATCAACAAGAAGCCTTGGTTTTGGAGGCAAAAAAAATACCTGGGTTAGTTTTTGGTGGAGTACTAGCCAATGAAACCACAGCAGACAACAAAGTCTTAGTTGTTACAGAAGTAACCAGGCTGGGACACAGGACTAAAGATCAGACACATATTTAAGTCTGCATGGTCTGATAGTTATAAATATTTTTTATTATGTTGAATTTATTTAATATCTAGTTGTATGTATTATATGTTGAGTATATAGCATTATTTTGAATGTTTCCATAAAGTCAGTTAAAAGAGATTATTCCCTCTGCCTGTTATAATAGTGTTTCTAATATAATTAAACAGAATTAAATCTAAGGATTGATACTTGGTTACTGTTATTGTTGAAAAACAATAAAAAACTCTCACTAAATCTTCACAGACATGAAGCTAAATTTAACATATTTCTTACCTGTTTATTATTATAAAACAAAAATAACTTCTATAAATTTAATTAATAACATTTTTCAATAGACTTTTTTTTTGTACCAACAAGCAGATATATATTTATTTTCCTCTCTTTCTGAAATACAAATTAACATAAAATGTTGATAATGATCCCACTGTTAAATTATTTCTCTAAAATAAGGAAATAAGCATTTTTAAAGAAAAATCATTATTTCTTATTCTGAAGGTCTGTTGAATTTCCCATCCCTTTGTTATACATGACATTATAAATGGAATTGAGCTCTAAAATTATCACTATAAATTCTTGTCTTTTATAGGAGGGATATTTTATAGTTGATTGCAAGCTCAATGTCCCATATTAGCAATTCATCATTTTACAGTATTAATATTCATTTTACTAAATATGGAAACCTCATATAATCAGCAATTTCCTCATCAATTTGGGGAAATCAAATTCATTATTAAGAGTTAGTATAATATTAACAGCAAAATGCCATTCCTGGTATAAAAATAAATAAGTCTTGATTTACCTATAATGTGTAACTTTGTGTTATATAAGAAAAAAAGAAAATTATAATGGAATTTTTAAATAATTTTAAATATATCTAGTTTGAATACCTCATTCAAAATATGAGCTAAATGATTAAGAGAAAGAGAGGGAAAGAGAGAGAGAAATAGCTAAAAATAAACTTTATATTTTTTCTTTCTAAAGATACCTATAAGAACTATCAAGTTTTTCCCATACTCTAAGCACTGAATTTCCTGCCAGTAGAAGTCAAAAATTCCTACTTAATTTTATTTATTTATTTATGAGAATTATCTAAAGCCTTGAAGATAAAATGATTAATACCCAAGCAAAATATATTTCTATTTTAAGTTATTTAAGGCTGTCAAGGGTGCAATTATGTATACTAGAGTAAAGGCAAGGGTCTAATGTAGCTGAAGACAAGAATAGTCTTCAGAACTATTACACAGAGACTTTGTAGATTCCTATTGCCATAGTTTGTGATCTAAGAATGCATTGCTAATTAAATAGCAGTTCACGTTTAAAGGAAAATATAAGAGTTATACTTTTCCACGGGTAGCTCCAACAATTATATTTTTAATTAGAAATTAATATTCTTTATTGTTTTTGAAAGAATATGCAAGCATCTTTGAAAAGAAGTGAGTAAATTTAAGCTATGATAAAGCTATATGTTATTATATTATTATGATTTTTAATAAATGCATTTAAAAATAGACAATATAGGTATTGTTTTATAAGACAATAAAAAATTAAGTGAATAAAGTGGATCAAATGCCTTACCTATAACACACAAATTCTCAGTGATTCCTCATTATTTGCTTTTTGTCAGCTTCGGTTGACTAACTACTCAAGTTCTTGGTTTCATTGCAGTTTCTTGCTTTTTTATTCCGTTCTTTTTTTTTATTTTGCCAATCAAAAGTTGGACTTTGCTTTATAATTAAGCCTGACAACCTAGAAAGTTAGAATTGTATACTACTCATTAAAATGTTTTCTTTATAGAAAAATTTCACATAAATGCATGTATACACATTTGCATATGCATATTCACATACATAATTCATTTACTTTAATTTGTTTGTATACTCAAATGATTCTCACCAAGTATCACATACTCACATAACAATCAATTAAAAAATAAGGACAATGTGGTATAATGAATTTAAGTAGCTTTTCAGCTTTACTGAGTAAACGTCAGAATCATTATTTGAACCCAACTAGTCTGTCTCGAGCATCTGTTTCCTTAACTACTGCTCTAAATCAAGCAATGCTTAAATTTAGAGGGTAAGAGAGTAAAACATTCCTGCTCACGTTCCCCGACTCCTAACCATTTTATTCATCTTTTTGTGCGTTGTTCAAGATATTTTCTCATGCTCTTGTGCACATTTTGCAATATTGATATTGTACTTTACTTTTATTTTTAAATTGTTTTCTATTTCTCAAAAACCAATTAATTATTTCCTTGTATTAACAATTTCAGAATCTGCACAAAGTTAACCATTTTTGTATTGTTAGATATTTCACTCATTCTGTACTATTTCAGTGTACTAGTGTATATCTTAACGAGTTCTGGGTTAGAGAGGGAGAGGTAGGAGTGGTGTCTAAGCAAATAATGAAACATAATAATTACCACAGTGTCTAAATTATAACTAGTGATCAATGTATTCATCAAAATCAATTGACTGCATTTTACTATAATTAACTCTAGTCTTTTTTATCATTATCATATTAAAATGATAGCCCCCTCCTCTGAAATATCAAAATTAAATAATGTCACAGGAATAAGATTGAAATGAAAAGATAAAGAATAATAATGTCCAGCGTTGGTGATAGTGGAGTACAACAAAACTTCCATAATCTGGTTTGAAGACAAAACTTTGTATAATCATTTAGAAGATTCAACTGATACTATTGTGTCTTGTAAACTTGAACTTCTAGCCTCTAAATCAATGCATATGTATTAATAATATTTATATATTCACTTTCACACATATCTGAAGTTCTTGTTCATGTACACTAGTAAAGTGTTCAAAGAAGTACATCCAAGCATTATATTTCTCATAGCCAAAATTGAAACTAAATTAGGTAATTATACAAAAAAGATATACTCATATAATGGAATTCAAATTGAGAAATAAAGCCAATTTCTCGATTGGGTATTTAAATTGAGTAGATGTTTAAAACAGAAACCTCTTAAAATATGCAATATTCACAAGGATGTGTCAGATATGTCTAATTTTTATACTGTTAAACATACACATTATTTGTGAAAAACTTTTATTAATTCTTGTACAAATCTATGGGGCACGTATGTAGTTTTTTATGTATAGATTGTGTAGTAATCTAGGCTGGGCTTAGAGAGTATACATCATGTGAATAACGTAAATCATGTCCAATTTCTCATCATCTCTCCTCCCTTACACTATCCCCTCCAAATCTTCACTATTATTTCATTCTCTACATTCATGCATACATATTTTAGCTCCTTCCTATGGGTAAAAACATGCACTTTTTCCTTTCTGTGCTTGATTCTTTTCACTTAAAATAATCACTTTGAGTCCCATTCGTGTTTCTGCAAAGACTTTATCTTATTCTTTGTTATGGTTAAATAGTATTAAATTGTGTATATATGTCATTTTTTCCCATCCATTAATATATGAATGGACACTTAGGTTGATTCCATATCTTTGCTATTGTGAATATGCTATTATAAACCTATAAATATGGATATTTTGTTATATTGATTTCTTATCCTTTGGGTAGACACTCAGTAGTGAGATTACTGGGTCAATGGTAGCCCTATTTTGAGTTCTTTGAGAAATCTCCAATTGTTTTCCACAGGGGTTGTAATAATTTATATTCCCATTCAAACTAAAGAAAAGTTCCCTTTTCTCTGCATCCATATCAACATTGTGATTTGTTTTTCTTTTTTTCTTTTTTATTAATAATAAAAGCCATTATGACAGGGGTGATATAATATCTCTCTGTGGTTCTGAGTTTCATTTCTCCGATAATTGATCACGTTGAGCAATTTTTTCATAAAAAAGTTAACCAAGCAAGTGTATATTTTCTTTTGAAAAATGTCTATTCACATTTTTGCCCAT